>QZLH01000090.1:156361-175320 GCA_003833135.1 Oehlia diaphana | reverse complement strand
CTAATTATGGCATTACAACCTAATTACAGCATTACAACTTTTGCTTTTTAATGTAGATAGGTTGCAACCTATTACATACGACACTGTGTCTTAATATTACAGTTACGGCTAACATCTTTACTATCTTCAAAGATCCCTCCTAGGGTAAGACAGTTAATATTAATGAATTCCTGACTCTGACTTTTGTTGTGTTCAAACAAATACATGTTTACCAGCATATTTATGTTTTTTTAATACAATTTACCTCTGGGACAATGCAAATTACACCGGTTAATGGAAAACAAATAAAATCATGCGAAAATATGATCATTTCGGAAATTAGCGAAATCTTCTATTATATGCAAGTACTGTTAATCTCGGAATTGTAAATCCCTTGCAGATTATTCCTTACTGTAAAACATTCAGCGTTAAGACAGGCCAGACTAGCAGAATAGGACCGAAGCACACCATGTATACCCATCAAAAGACGTCATTGCAGTGCATGGTGAATGGAATACTTAGTAAAAAATTGTCAACTACATGCCAAATCTCAGCACTGGCAAAGTTTCAACGACCTGGATTCATCAAAGTCACGTGATTTGCCAAGAGATTCCCTCAGCGAATTACAGAACGGCTGAACTGTAAAAATTAAGAGGTCGTCTAAAGCGGGGGCAAATCATGTGATTCAGTGTAATTTTAATTAGATTAATTTTTTATAAAGAAAGATTAATAGAAACTTTAAAATCATAATATAAGCGTATTTTTATCTGCTTTGCAAGTTTACTTAAGGAAAAAAAGTGGATTTTGAATATTGTTTTTGACTTTACATATGAATGAATGAAACTTTACCAATCATATCCAAAAATGGATAACAAAATTGAAAAAGTCAAATAAATCAAAAACAGCATTCAAAACCCTACTCTGCGCTCTATGTAAACTTGCAGAGCAGGCAAAAATGCATTTAGGATGTATGTTTAGAATGGCTGAATATAAGGTAAAAAGTTTTATTTTATGAAAACAATTTTTTTCGAAGTCATGTGATTTGTCCCCGCTTTAGACAACCTCAAAATTAAGCAGGAGTTGATGCAATTATTACATGAATATTCATGATGTGTACACGCCGAAGCTCTTACTGCGACAGATTTCTTTCTTATCAAATGTTTCCGGTTATTTCGTATATCCACCACTTGTTATTACATTCCAAAACTTAGTCTATTCTTAGTATTTATCTATCGCCAGCATATCATCCATAAGATTTCGTGATATACGGTGGTGAGCAAAATTATTTGGGCAGAGCCCAGTTCCACCATGACTGTCTTTCTTGCCTTAGATTCCATCTAGAACTGGATTGACTAGGACTTCGTCCTAGAAGAAATGTATTCATTAATCAGTTATCGATAACAATCATTTATACGTTGTGATTAATAGGCGTGGTTGAGCGGCAAGACGGTCAGTTCATAGTGTGTGAAAATGGCCATATTAGACTCTTTTTATGCATTTTTTGTGTATTTTGCCTTTATCTTTTTCTGACCGTCTTGCCCTATGTACCTAGGTTCCTAGAACCTCCTCTGTTAGTAACTGCAGGGTAGAGCAACAAGATGCTCTGTTCATAAAGCTCCGCCCAAAAAAATATGCTCCACTGTATAAGCAAGACTATTTGATGACGAGTGACGGTTGGTATGTGATGCACCTCCCTCGTCACAATAAATTGCAGAGCTCGACTGCTTTTTCACTCCTGAGTTTGTGACTGAAAATCATTAACAATTTATATTCGTTATCTTTCCTCGAATTGGGAACTGACGGGTTTTATAGAGCTGATGTACATCACCGGAATAATATGTCGCCGGATTGGCATTCATTACGCACTACATTATATCGCCTCTTGCTAATCACTAAAGATAATTGAAGAATCAACCTGCATATCCTATGCGGATAAATTTTTACCCTAGGATGGACAGCTAGAGGATTTTGCGGTAGTAAAAAATAGTGAATATGTGAAAGCATTTTTTCGTTACACATAACTCTACATTTTGGCAAGAATTATTTCACTCCGAATTTCTGCATCTTTCTGATATGTGATTCTTCTTTATTATGAATCTCATGGCCTCATGTTTTTGCGTTAATATACATTTTGATATCATCATTCCATCTTATAGCTAGAAGCATATGGTTCTCTTCGTGCGTTACAGTTACTTTCAGTGAGATTTCCTGAAAACTCTTTTCGAGATTCGATTTGATGTATTCGTGAGTCCGAATAAAGACTCAGATAGTTTTGGCCATATACTCCTCCTTGAACAAAGAACTATAGCTTACACTAGAGTCTCTGATGGGTTCTATATGGATTCTAATGTGACCTAAGTTATGGTCTACACAGATGTTGACCTTTATGACCAGTTTAGACACTGCATCATTAATAATGAGGTGTATTAGATGAACGATGACACTTATGTTCGCCAGACCCTGTTGAATACTGTTTTGCATCTGTGAATCATGGACTGGCAATAAGTAATAATCTACTTCGTACATAAAACGAGCGAATAACATCGGGTTACTCTGCGGTGAATCACTTATAGCTTCTGGGAATATGAGCTCCCCGTTTTTATAGAAGTCCAAAATATGCCTAAAGAAGAAGTCATCCCTGTCGATAATGTATTCATTTCCGTTGACAGGATGCAATAACTCCTCATTCCTTTCCTGAAACATGGCGCCTAACATAGAATGGGGATAGGATCTTAACTGGAAGATTTTTGCTGGGTATCTTTTTCCTTCTACAATGAGAACGATGTCGTCTGAGTCGCATGTGACACTCATGATGTTATTGTTCATCAATACAGAGTTCAATTTTTGTTTGCAAGAATCTACCGAATCACTAACTTTCATGCGTTATCGATATGCTAGCCTAGTGGCGTCGCCAAACATCATAATCCCAACAACAGTTACAGTTCTGGAAAATATGCTATACACATTGCTTCGCATCTCTTCCAATAAATATACGTTTGCGCTAACGGTATCGTAATCAAGATTCTCAGAACATTTATATCCTATAAGAATACTATTTGACGTACCTGAAACTCTCGAAACTACTTGGAAGGAACAGCGGAGAACAAAAGTTCTGACACTCTGATTCCCATGCGCTCTTGTTTCTCGTAATTAATAGCACTTTACAGACTCTCAAAATACCATACGGTGGTGATCAAAATTATTTGAAATGACGAATGTAGGGAAATGTCTATATTAGACAGTTTTTTATGCATTTTTTACGTATTTTACCTCTTTCTTTTTCCAAAAAAATATGCTCACCACTGTACATCTCAATGACAAGTGTTTTATTTGTTACCAACGGAAACATATCAACATTCTACTTGTCTAAGATAATGATATTGCTACGCCATAGATTACATTATTAGTAGTATTGCAGCATATGTTATTCCATAATGCCAAGGTTCGACGGTACAAATGGCAATTAAAGACCCAAAAATACTGTGTATTTTTTGTTAACGAAACTACATAATACCTTACACACTTGTTCAGAGTATCACGTGATAACTTTGTGGGTTACGACTATCTCAACTAATGTACCTTTTGTGTACCATACGAACAAAAAATAGGGAACTAAAAGCATACGAGATTATGACAGAGAAATTACTCATTACCTACATTTCTCTCACGTTGTTTGCCAGTCTCTACTAATTATGTCCTGCATTGGGTGGCCATGCTTACGTTCTTCCAATGTTGTCTACTATGACCATAATCCTCGGTTGAAATACATGGAGTGTATGCTGTTGTAAACATTGCCACTATATTTCACACTAATATTTCGATTCTGCTCTGCTACAAATTATATCTACTCTGCAGTCTACGATTTAGAGAATGACGTGAGCTGTATTTTGGAAATAATAGAAGTTGCATATTTTTTCTGTCTGCTATCGTTACATGAAGAAATTAATGGTTACGGTGTTGGGCGTAGTGCTGTACGTTCATTAATACTGCGCAGTATTATTCTATGTAATTTCATTGTTTCATGAACAATTGCTCAGAGTGTCATATTTCATTACGTGAGATTCACTTACTATTCTCCATTGGAGAAAGGGCATTAGTTGGGACAATACGAAAATAAAAGATGTAATAACACGATATGTCTTGGGAACAGAGTATTAGGTAAAAAAATGATAACTTAGACAAGGTATCCGTCTAACAGGCATCTACCTTTGTATAGTAATATCACACATATTCCATATAATATTCACATAAACTTGTCTCTTTTGTATCCCTTTTGTGGATCACATCCATGTGGTTTATAATGGACTTGATATCATTCAAGAAAACTCTTCCGATTTGTTTCCAAGAGAATTCCATGACCCTATTTATATATCCTGCGCCTATGCTTTGAAACAAAATGAATACCTGACGTGACTTCGTAAAAATCTCGCTCAGCTCTTTCCCTATAGTCCGTATGCCCAGTTCACGTAAAATACATAAATGAGACTGCGTAGGAGATTCACCAAATAGAATGTTCTCGTTCCACTCAATTGCTATTTCAATGAGTTTTTCACCTAGCCAGTATTGTGACCAAAGAACGTTGTGCGACACAATACGTTTTTCATGAAAGCTCGTTGCATACTTCAATTCCATTATGTGGTCTTCTAACAGAGTTGAAAGTTTGAGATCCATTTTATTGGGTACATGCAAAGGAGCACTGTTATGCCGAATTTCATTAACAAATGCAGTTATATGGGGCATGAAGATGCAATATTCTTGTACATATGGCTTTCAATTTTATTAATAGCAGTATGGCACTTGTTCATTTGGAATGCGACTGTACGTTAGGATTGTGATGTCGACCCCATGGTGCATCTATGGTTGTTCACTCGAATACACATTATACTTGTTCTCCGTACATGTTACCAGAATAGCATTAACACATGAATACAACATATCGAATCGTACAAGCATTCGAATTATACAAAAAGAGTTTCGATATTAATATACAAAGCGCTATGCACGTAATAGCAGATTACGAATTAAAATGATTCTGAGTAATGCTTTCATTGGATACTAGAGGGTGTCTTCGGAATGTATCTAGTGCTGTCAAATAAGAAGGAGGACCTTAAACGAATACTGGGCGCTGTCCTAAGTCATAATATGTGATTGAAATATGTACAGTGTACAAAACTAGAAGTTCCTAGTGCTGCGACATTATCATAGGAAAGGAATTTGCATTACCCAATTTCACGACCTCATGGTTTATTTGGCTGGATTACGGTTATCTTCTGGGTTAACATGGTCTATCACTAAGTCTGCCTAGGGACAGTAAGATTGTAATTATTCATTGCAGTTCGACATATACCGCTGCGCCTCCTAATGTGGTACAAAATTAGTGAATTAGTCATGTGTCCATTTATGTAATACAAAGGTCTAAACTACGAGAGTGTGGGCTTCGCCCAGTTTCACTGACCCGCAGGTCACAATTGTCTTATTTATTAAAGTTTATCATGTACTGCTGCGCATAATTACAGTAGCATGTACTGTTACGTATACTCATGTAACACAAAAAAAACAAGTTCGCCATGTGTGATGTGTCCATTTATGCTGTACAATCTCAGCAAGTGTAGAGAGTATCTTTGTTAACGTGGCGTAGTATTTATCTAAGTGCCACTACTTCTTCGAATGTTCCATGACTATTTTTCTTCGTTCTACATTAAATCAGTCTATGAATAGACCTTCTAAACTAGAAACGTATTTCTACCTTAGGAACACCCTAAGACCATTGCGTGGTTGAGAGGTAAGACGGTCAGGTAGGACTTCCTCTCGAATTATAAAACATTTGATTTTATGGGAAGTGAAGAATTTTTTGTATACGTTTGTCTTACTAATCATCCACAGTAATAGTTTTTGAAGGAGATTCTAGGACCTAGTTCTTTGATGTAGAGTGTAATGTGACCGTGGCGCAGTATTTATTCATGTGACACTCTACACATTTGTTCAGTGTGTCACGTGATCGTGACGTGTTTTTGCATGCATATTTACGGCATAGCATACACTGTTGTATGGTACAAAAATAATGGGCTTGCTATGTTTCTACTTATGTAGTCCTAAACTATGAGACTATGGCTTGCGAGTCACGGTTGCTTTACTCAATTACAGTTTAGCATTTACTGTTGCGTATATCCCATGCTCTCTTATGTAGTGCACAGTAACACGTCCTTAGTTTCCAGTGAAACCATGGAGTGTGAATCTCCATAGGCCATAATTTTTGTATTAGTTTTGACAGTATTCATATATATGGAAGGGTTTTATGGATTAATGTTACTATCGTTTATGTTTACGGAGGGGCCATTACTCGATAAAAAATAGTTTGAAATAAAAACTTCTCCCTAGTTGACAGAGTTCCATAAATGTCTTGTATGATTTGTATCAACTATTTTGTTGCATTATTTATTTTTTCTGATTAATACCCTACCTACTCGTAAATCCGACTCTTTATGCTGCAGTTTCTTATTTTTTCGCATCTTGTTCTAAGTCTGTTGAATTTGATCATTTCCCTTCGACACATTACTTTATTGGACAATAAAGAGCAGCACATACGTTAACAATTTTTGTGATCTAATTGAAGAAAGAAAAATTCTTAGTATGAAATCAAGTTGCGCAACGTGTTCCATTTGGAACTGATTTCTTCTCGTATGTGATGTTTCTTGTCATAGACGTTTTGACTGGTCACTCAAAGATGGGGTTTGCCACATCGGACTTGAGGAACTCAAGGCAGTGTAATTGGTCGGGGTAGATGGGTATATCTCGCCTAGTTACTACTGTAAGGATCGGTCAATTTCGAGAACATCGAATATATGGGACTTGTGATACAATCCGAAAATACTCTTCGAAATTGTCTACTGAAATTGTTTAACAAAATTGTCTACCGAAATTGTCTACTGAAACTTACCTTTTCGAGGTTATGTAGCACCAGAAATTTCATAATTTAGTTAATTCTTCACTGTTATACCGGTCACTTACAGTGTCGTTTTAACTAAATTATGATAAGCTTCTTAGCAAAGGCGCCTTGTTATGAAGCTATATACACTTTGTATGTAACATAAGGATTTTGTATGATTTTTGCCTAGGTATTTTTGTGGAAAACGAAATTACTTATGTTATTTTTTTTCTGTATCAATGAAATCTTGTAAAAATGTGTTGTATTTTCAGTGGAGACGATTTTCTTAGGTAAGAGATAAGTAGACGAAATAAATGGTTTTATGATAGCAATAGTAGATAAACGAAACAGTACTACTATAGATTAGATAATTGTGATAGTATGGCAGTATTCTTCCATCATCAACAATAATTAACGCAGGAAAAGATTAAAAAATTCGCTGACTACATGTGAAAAATGGGATCTAAAAGAAACTAACCTGTTTTACAAGCTTCTATGGAATAATAGAGAGCTGTAGATTCTGATGAAGGATCCTCAATGCACAAAATAGTATGTTACAAACCGTTACCAGTATTCATATATACATGGTTGCTGTTTGCATACGTTTGAATTTATTTACGACAGTGTTGTACCTATCCATTATATGTATTAGTAGCGATAGTACTGATTGAATGAATAAAAAGTAGTTACAAGTTACGAGAGGCGACAAAAAATATGGAATAAGTGTACTACTTCATTTGTTGGTAACGATGGATGCATATTTTGTAACGATGGTTTGTAATGATAGGGTGTTATTTAATAACAACGTACATCAAGGTGGATAGTTATTGGATCTAAAAGATAAGGTGTGACCCTCACTTCTTTGGAGGTTCCATGAACTATTTTTTCTTGTTTCTCGAAAATCATGATTTTTTATATACGAACTTTTTATCATCCGTCCACAGCATATGTACACGTGTTCATTGGATATTTTTTACTCCATGGGGCCATTCTAAGTGTGTCAACAGTTATCATAACACTGTAGTCCTTATTCATCTACCTATTTGGTACGAAGTAGATGTTTTGGAGATACTCTCAGTGGAACTGCTGGGCATGACCCACTTCTTTGAATATCCTACGGACTAATGTCACCCTACACCATATCTCAAGCGTACTGCACTTCTCTTATTCACCAACATGTACTTACGTATTGTAACAGTATAAATAAAACAGAATCTATACGTCTATAGTAACTAACAGATACAGTGAATATCATTACCAATAAGAAAATTTACGCCATGTGTGAAAATGCAGTAAAATACGAATACATTCCTTTGAGGTTTTTCCAAGTATCAATCATTACCAAAATATATGTGGGTATCATTACAGAATATCACATTATGTGAAGTCCGGATACTAAAACAAAATTAGTCCTTAGACTGAGCAGCTTGTCGCTCAACCATTAGGAGCATATCTCCTAAGACCTCTAACTAAATAAGACCTTCGGTCTTATGATAATGTGATCGATTTTTTACTATGCACAAACATTATCAATTGCGTAAGTGAATAATAGACAAATGTATGCAAGAAAAATCTCTATAATTTTCAAGGAACGAAGAAAATTATGGAGGAGGAGGTCCTAGGGACCTAGGTTCATAGCGGAAGTGGACTCATTGTTACCACAAAAATATGGGTTCATGGTTACCACAAAAAATTATGTAGCAATCATTACAAGCAAACAATTGTGTTGCACATTTTTATCCAAGTATTGTAATATATCTGAAACATTTCTCCGTGGATCACAGACTCGTAGTTTGGTTTTTTCGGATATATGGCGTCATAACAATGGACATTACCAGCCCACTATCTCGTATCACAAAAGTATATGCAGTACATGCTAAACTGTAGTGGAATAAGGCAATCATGACTTGAAATGACTAGGTTTATCGTTACCAAAATTATATGTAGACCATGCTACCAGTAAATATATACAATGTCCAAACAAGAATGTGCCTACATCGCAGCAAATAACACATGCAGCATTTATCGTTATCAAAACACGGGAGCAACATCATCTGTGAATATATGTTCTATTGTAATAAAGTCTATAGTTCTATCGTTGCCAAATATACGTGACATAACTACAGGTAAATATTCTTATATTATGTGAAGAGAGCCTGGGCATATATACAGTAGATGTGTACCTCGTTACCAGAAAAATTATGCTCCGTAAAAAATATACGGGAACATAGCCATCAAGGAAGTCTTCCAGTATTGCAGCAATATATTTAGATGTCATTACCAGCATGCCTAACAAAAATATTACTGTGATGATCAGTCTCTGACATGTTGAGCGGCAAGAGTAGGACCACCCATAAAGTGCACTCATGACATTGCGAAGCAACGTGTTCCTAATAGTGGAACCTGAAGGAAAAAATGCTCAATACTGTATAGTGTATTCACAAGTAATTTTGTCTATCATTACCAAGAATATATGCGTTTATTGTTTTATTGCAAACATGTCTTCAGGCCAGTACATTTCCATCGTTACAAAATATCTGCATAGGAAATTATATGTTCAAGGGCATCTTGTTGAGAAATTCGGTTCTAGTTTATTCTCTTGAACGCAGTAGCACTGTCTTGTCATTAGTTTTACTCGCCCAGTTTGGTAAACATAAAGTAAACGTTAGCTAAGGAAACAGACATGATTAGTTCTCTTTCTATACAAGATTATGCAGCAAAGTTCAGCTTCACTGGTAATCATATTACTTTATTACCACATACGTATAATCTGGGGAGCGTCTTCACGTGTTTTAGCTGTAACGATTCTAGTTCTGGCAACAATTAGCATATTACGATAACGATTGATGTGTTCTCGTAACTCATCTCTCACCTCTGGAGTGGTGTGAATATTTTTTGTAACGATTGTCATGTGGTGTTCTGGTCACAATAATATGCGCTACATGATAATACGGGAAGATGTTTGATAAAATGAATTTATTGTTCTCAGACCTCAATGAATGCCCTTTTGGCAATGATTGTCTGAATCAATGGTTAATTACTCGTTGAATGTTCCATTGACAGTCTTAGACGTATATCGTTACCATAACCTGCCTAAAGGTTTTCTGATATTTCTTTATTATTCCAAGAGAATGACTACTGGTCATTCAAACTTGTAGAATCCATGAGACTTAGGTATTTTGTAGTTATGAGCTGCGAATGTTGTAACAATAAATGATATATTTAGTAACGATGCCATATATATGGTAATGATGCTACGATATATATTTGGTAACGTTGTTCACATATATTCTGGTTACGATATGCATTTCGGTAACGTTGTTCAGTGTATCTTGGGTGTCATGCGAGTACAAACATGAAGAACAATGCGAATAATGTAACGATGAATGTACTGCATATGCGATATTTTAGTAACGATGAAATACATACTTCATCGTCACATCCATTGCTTATCCTATTGTCATTGTTCACACATTAAGATGCGAAAGAATTCTGATGAAGAACATTGGGAAAAAATGTAACGATGAGTGTATATATTTGGTAACGATGCAGTACAAAATTTGTTGGCATCAATAAATTATATCGTTACTGATCCTATCGTTCTTTGATAACATCGAATCCATTTTTTTGGTAGGATGTGTGTTGAGTACGTTCACAGGATAAACCTCATCACTAATGAACATAGGATTATACTGTCTTTGTTGTTTGAGTTATCGTTGATACCAGTACTGGTTTCCACTTTGAATATAAATGCTAACGCATTTTCATATTGGTAACGATTTACAACACAATATGTCACAATTTTTGGCTCAAGTGACATCCCTCGCCTCGCAATCGCATCCGAAAAAATACCCCAATATGTTCACTACATAGCAAGACACAGAACAGTGTATAATGGAATGGATATTGTGTTAATGCGAAACACATGGATGCTGAAAACATCTTCCTACGAATATGTACTGACAATCTCAGAGAAAAATTACCTCATTATGGAGTTAACAACTAATTATGCTGCTAGTACACTGTGTATTGTGCTATGGTATATGAGCGGTAAAGTAGAAGTATCAGGTATTCGAAATACGAGAGCAACTGACGAGTAGAAGAGTATTCAGACTATGCCAAAACTTTCCAACTAGTGTCATGACAATTTGAGCTAACTGTAAACCATTAAGAGCATATCTCCTAAGAAATCTAAGTAGTACAAATAGGTAGTTGAATAAGACCAAAGGTATTATGATAACGGTTAACGTATAGGCGGTATAGTATATGAACGTTATCGATAACGTAGAAATGTTTTTTTGTCCAGTTTCGTAAAAAATGTGGAATTATTATCACTAGGAATAAGAATATATACTATGTCTTCTAATTTACTTCGTGAGCAATGTTTTATCACAGTTTATACATTCTCAGTAATAACCCGATTACCTTAGTTAATTGATCGTGATATTTTGTCATGGTTTTCTCATCTGTGACTTAGTTAATAAGGTAAACCATGTCTCACAACAATAGTCAATTCATATTCTAATGATAACGTGCCATTATTGGTCAATAATGAGCTTAAACGATGCGTCTTCTCTTTGGAAACGACAAGGCTTTTCTGGAACCATGGGTCTTGGAATTTCGGTCACGTGATACATCTTTAATGCTTTAGGTTTGTAAGTAGGTCAGGAACAAATTCGTTTACAGGGTGATCGACAAGACGATCAGGTAATTAATAAATACGTAAGATCATATGACATCTACCGGAAATCCGGGGGTGTCATGTGATTAAGGTTAATTTTTACCAGCATTATGAGTGTATTTGCTTTATAGGTTTCACCTAATTCCACGACATGCCGCAGTCACAGCTCACATGACACTCTACTCCCAGGAACTTAGGTCCTAGAACCTCCTCTGTTAAAAGCGTGGTTGAGTGACAAGACGGTCAGTTCAGAGTGTCATATGTTTTTATTCACATGCAGACCATGATATGTAGAAGAAATCCAAGGAATATATTTCGTTACTTGGTCATGTATACTTTTGGTAACGATTGTTAGTGGTGGTATATATTTGATAATGATGATGTATATATTTCGTTACAAAGCAGTATATCTCTTTGGAATCGATACTGTGTATCTGTTGTCCACTATTATCTTCTCCGCAGCAAGATACATAAGAAAACAAAATGGTTGTCTTATTCCTCCTTCATTTCTTTGTAACAATATGACATTAATACAATCGTTACCAAAATTCCGAATGAGTTACCTGGCATAGATCAAGAGAATATATTTTTTTTGGTAACGATGACAGCTATAACTAATGTGCTAATAAAGTTGTTGATCGACATGAATGGACTATTTTCTCGTACATCTAGAATAGTCAATCATATCGTAAACAAAAGAATAGGAGGTTTTAGAAATCTAGGTTCCTAATGGTTGAGTAGTAAGCCTCTCAGTACGAAGCACTAGAATATTAAGGTTACCATTTTTTGGGTAACGATGACAGCAGTTATGATTAACATACAGTAAGAACTTATTATCTGTTGTGTAGTTTTTTTTTGTAACCATGATAGCTTAACAACGTAATTAGTTCCTCAGTTCTCATATCCGCCTTCGACAGAAATGGAAACTTTCGCCAGTTATTTCATGTATAAGCGGTATCTCATATTCGATTCTACTTCGTACCCTTCGAGTAAATCCAGTACTCCTGTTGGCTGCCTTAGTTATTGAACTCTCGGTGTAATGCCGTTCATGCTGTTCCATATTTCGGAAGTTCTTAGTTCTGCTCACGAAGTGAATAAAAACAATGATACGTTCTTCTCCCACAGGAGCTCAAAGTCACGTGATTTGGGCGACCATTCTTCGCCCAAATTTCTTGGCAAAATTTCAACGACCAGAAGTCGCCAAAGTCACGTGATTTTCCAAGAGATTTCCGAGACATAATGATACGTGACTATAATACTATATAACAACAATTGTACAAACCTGGAAAAATTTCACATGAAGCTCGTTGAACAGTGATTCTATTATTTCTTTAAGAATACATATTATATGAAACTCATGTATTCTAACTTTGTGAGCAAATAATGAAACAGTATATGTGCGTACTTAATGATTAAGAAGAATTCGTCCATGTGTAGACCAATCAGAATATGGGAATCGACATTCTACGTGGAAACTAATAAGTTAATATAATAATACGTCTGTATTGTCCTAAGTATCCCGTATCCAGTCTCATATAAAGAGATATGTTTACGAATAATAAAGTAGTTACATGTTTCTGGTTAAGTAGTTACGTAGTTTCGTAATGTATTCAAAAACTAAAACTGTGCACGTTCACGTAGTTGATTTGTGGAACATCAGTCACGTGCTATTTCACGTAATAGAATCGAACAAAAATGCTCAACTTCTAGACCGTGACCTACATGTCACAGTTGGTATATTTGGTGGCGCAGTATTACTTTGCTAACAATGCTGAATTGTCTGAACACATTGTACATTTGTAACTATGAATGCAAATTTATGTTAGTATCGATGAATGAACGGGTTATGTCAAAAGTTTTTAGTTAACACTTCGGACAAATCCACATTTTTTCTTCTATCATCCACTGACTGTTGTTTGCTGTACTACACTAGAAGGTAACCAGAGGTAACGATCTAATCATTCACTGTTGTCCAATGTTCTCGATTACTAATCGTTTGAACGTTATTACCATTAATGTCGAAACCAGGCGTTTTTAATAATCAATACGTGACTCAATCTTTACCAGAAAAAACGTTACCAAAGAATCGTTACCAAACGTATATGTAGGAACATTAGTCTCATATTATCACGTGGATAAAACTGTGAACTGAGTTCACAAACTTGTCATGGGAATTTTAACGGTCATTCATATCTCAATTATTAATATACTTCTAGAACACGTTTTTATCGTGAAATGCTTATTTGACGTGTTTAAATATTTTAGTAACAAATGCCACTAAACATATCGATAATAAAATGTCAAACAAACTGTGGCCGATTTAACATTTTCGACAACATTACCGTTACTGATAGAAATAGACTTCTCCCTAAACAATAGTATCAGAAGATAACAAAGTAGAATAATACGTTATAGTTTACTGGTAACGATACTGCGTACTAAGGCAACAAAATCATTGGGTAATTACAAATACAGCAGTGTCTCCACTGGAACAACGATTACAAAAAAAACATATTTGACTATTTAACGTAATTTCCTATCCCTCTTACCAAGAAATAATGCTCACAACTATTGTATTTATATCAGCACAAACACAATCACGTGACTTTGACGACTTCGGGTCGTTGAAATTGCAGTTCAGTCCGTTCTGTAATTTCCAAGACTGCTGGTCCCGGAAATCTCTGGCAAATCACGTGACTTTGAGCGACTTTCACAATAAAAAATTTCGAGTATACTACCCTTTGGGTACGAAGTAGAGAATAATCAGCATAAGTCTTGTCTGTACGTACTTCAATGTTATAACTACGTAACTTCTATTTGTTATGGATATACTCAGGAACGCCAACCTGCAATATTAATGTACTGTACAGGTTCAGTAACTGTCGTTAGCAGACCACACAATGTGGGAATGAAATCGGGTATTAATGGAACCAGAAAACAAAAATAAACACCCAAGACCTAGTATATCTCTGTTTTGTCATAACGTAGGATATGCATCGCAAGATCAAATTATCCATGTTTCGTGAAGGAATAATGTGAAATGCACCGTTAACAGTTTTGGATCCCAGATATACCATCGGAAACAGAATATTAAGAGCCAAATGTACAAATTGATCTCTGCTTCACAATTATGGTAACTGATTTGATCCGTTCATGATCTCAGTCAATCCATCGTGACATTTTGTCCCGGTTTTACTGTCTTTGGCTTCAACCAATTCATCGTTTCCCCGGAAACACATCTGCCGTTCATTATTCAATTTGTCATTCTCTACGTAGTACCCTCTGGGTAGGTGTTATAAATACTATTACCAAGAGATTATTACGTGATTCTTATTGACTAAGTAGTAAACAAGGAATGCGATTTTTCGATTTAACTTGCTGTAGAGAACTAACTAACCTATGACCCATGATAGACGACTTGCATGTTCTACTTCGTACCTTCCAAGTAGTAATAACTCATTGTAACCAAGAAAATGATTACGCATAAGTTGTTACAAATTTTGTTGATCACTTTCATCATGAATCACGAATTCTACTATTGTATTGATCGAAACTATACAAGAAATAACTAGTAGAGTGTTGCTAGTTGTGATACGTTTGTGCTATCATAGGCGAACATAAAGTAGACTGTACTGTACATAGAACATCTTAAGTTGTGAAGTAAGTCCTTCGATGATGAGTAGAAACATTATCCACATTAAAAACCTAACTGTGAAAAAAAGCTAACCTGATATTCTCTTGTAGCTCTCGTATATCATCACTACTTTGCAATCGCAAATAATTTATAGGTCTTGTAGAATTATTGAATTGGAGAGCATTGTAATCCGATTAGGAAAAAAACGTATTATCCCTACTATGTTGTATATTATGATCATGATATTGGTAAATGGATATTGGATTGAACAATAGAGAGCGATTTACGTCTTGTGTGATATCAAAGTATATGGGAAATGTTATATTAATCAATGTCAACAGACAAAATTCAGTAGCGGTGCAAACCATGAAATAGTTTCACGAACTATATTCCAAAAAAATACAAGAGGAAATAGCGACCACATAGTTAACACTAACATATCGATGTAAAAAAGAAGACAACAACTGCTTACTTTATTTTTCATCTCGCACATAACATATTACCGTATTTATTATTTTTAACTTAATCTACAAATCAATAAATTATGTCTTCTGCAGTATACATACTACCGCTGAAACTATGAAGCGATTACATCACATTTTAAGTATAGATATTGTAAAAATTTGTAATATTCTACGTAACACGTGGGTTTGATTCTTTCAGGATAGTTACTATTCCTAGCGAGAATGTTTTCGCATGTTGACTTCTCTATTGAAGTATCTATCGTTTCTGAATCGTAGAAATTTATCATAATATTAGTGATGTGATTGTAACTCGTATTGATCAACCATTTGCATTAAAATTTTTTAAAACTATTGCTTCTCGCTATGGAATCTATTAAGCCGCTAGTTCGTATTCCATGATTTTTACTTCACTGTGTAGGAACTAATGACTATTATTATTACAATGTTTATTCATTACAGAAAGAGGATATACAATATCTCCAGTTTAAGAAATTTATTCATTTGAGAGCGAATTCTAAGACCAAAATTTTCATCAATCGGAGACTGCTCAAAGAGCACGATATTACTAATCATTATAAATGATACTTACTCCATTAAAAAAATGTGGTTATGGATTTTATCCACAAAGCTAATTTTATTCACGTCATTGCCATGTGACACTCTAAACAATGTTTAGAGCATCACGTGTTATCCGCAGGACTATTAACAATTGTCGAATATTTTCTCATCTCTGCTCGTCCTTATCGATAACCTCTTCGACTGTGATCATATATGCGATTATAGCGTCCCAACCTCTACACTATTAATCCTATAAAAAATTATAATTACATGGTATTCTTTCCGTGATCAGATAATACGTTCAATAATGATATGGCCAAAATTTTTACTAGTTATTTGTTTATAATCATATGTTGATTTATCCATCAGACATAGAATAATCAATTATTGGGTGTTACCAGTCAATTAGCTAATTATAATAAAATTTTTGTAATTCATTAATTCTACAAATAATAGAATATAAATACCTTGTGTCACGTTGATATATCCTTCCTGTATAACTATTTGCACTTGAGAGTAGATAGTTAAATATGCTCCATATACAGTATTAGTCTCATCGATTACAAAAAATATTATCGTTTCATCATTATATCCCTTGTCTGAATCTTTTTTTTATTCATGCAAATCACTAGTGTAGTTAATAGCAAGCGGAATTTTATTATATGGTTGACATTGTAGTATATTCAACGCTTTTACAGAGTAAAATTCATATCTACTAAATTATGTACTATATATTAGTGTACGAATAAATAATGCTTGACAGTTGACTACTAATTATGATAATGATTTTGTTTGGAATTAACGTTACCTGCTATCTGTTAGTTCGGGTACCTTCAGGTATAAATTATGGGAAAATCTTTTTGCATCGCTACTTGTTAAAATAAAGTTGTAAACCCACTTGTTTTCGAAAATTGCAAAGATTTCTCTATAGCATATTGACTTACAGAGGTTTTTCTAAGTAATCGAGACTAAAGGCAGTTCCACTTAAAGTGTGACTATTGTTTGCGATTACTAAAACTAAAGAGAATACAAAAAGTACTCAGTCTGCAACATTTTTATTTTTTTCTATAGCACATCACATTCTTATCGTAGTTAGTGTATTGGAATAAAACTATCCGGATATAGAAATTTTTACCGCAGTAGTTGCATTTACGTAGCATGATTTTACTTTGTTGGAATCTCGTACGACTTTATTGTGAAAACAAAATAACCATATAAAATGATAAATAAGATATCATGTTGAGAATAAAATGGCACACTGTGTAACGAGAAGTACCGTAAACTATTTTCCGTAAAAGGAACTATTAAATCATATAATATTGCTAATGAACCTTATTAGGTAGTTATTCATTTTTTCATTACCTATATTCCCTAGTTTGGTTAGCAAAAATATTGTCGCAGTTACATTATACGAAATAAGGCAACTGCGACCTTGGGTCACGGTCTCGTTGTTGGGAACAAATAATCTGATTATAAAAAGATGCGTAATACTTCTTTTATTATTAATGGATTAACTAAAATTGCACTAGAATTTTACGGGACATGATTTTTATTTATGGAGTTATTATAATTCGGAACTAGCCCATATTACACGTCATACGACAAGAAGTTGAATCGATCAAATAACAGTAGAGTAAAAATTTTAATTGTTTTCGAAATGGATAAATTTCGTGGACCAGAGATGTAGACTGCAATATACGTAGATATGATACATATAAGCTCATTTCCAGATTCTGATTTTTCTACACGTGGTTAACGAATTTTTTCTTAAGATCAGACTAGTTGGACTTAGTGGAAAATTTATGCGTACAGAAATGCTATACCTCTAGAATCTCAGAAAGAACAAGAGAAATATTCTACTCCCGTCTTAGAAAGAGTAGATGTCGAAGAGTAATTAGTAGGATAACGATAATAACAGAGCATGGGGTTTATTGGTTCTCGATTACAAAGAAAGGATATATAATGGAAATAGAGTAGTTAGGTATGTTAGCATGTTATTTATTAGAATGAATCGTTACTGCACTTATTTCATCGTTACCATTATACTCATGCTATTCCTTGAATATATTTTTAATCAAGGGCAGTCCGTAGCTTTGTGGACATATTATCACACCACAATATCCACCTTATTACCATACAAATTACTTGTGTTGATACTTGATCCGAAGTATTGGATATTTATCTTGCGTAAAAAATTCCTTGCCTTCGCAATACATTGGATAGCTGTGTTACGTTACTCTTTGTTACTCTTCGGATGCGTGTTAGACATAGTCTCACTAAATTAGCTGCTTTCGTTGGTAACATAATTACGTAATTGGGTAACGATAGTTATTTGTTTATACTTTTTCTTGTTGTCAACAAATAACCGTATCATTACCAGATAGTTATCCATTACCAAGAATGGATGAGTTGTTAGAGAAATATAGAACTGTTCACAAGTTTAGAATTAGCGGCAGATTTTTATCAGATAGAAATGACAGAAGAGGGTAAAGAGAAGAACGAATTTTGTTGGGCATATCGTTAGTTTGATTTCGGACAGCGAACCAACATATAATAAGGATTATGATATCTCCAGAGGAGCCGTTTTTAACGTTACCGATGAAAACAGAGATCATACGAAATTCTAACAAGAGTAACTGGATATAAGTAACACCTACTAGATGCCACTACAGTAAGACATATGTTAATTGAGAAAATAGCAATTTCACTTGCTTAATC
>QZLH01000090.1:124767-152300 GCA_003833135.1 Oehlia diaphana | reverse complement strand
TTTCAAGCAATGATCCCGTTATTTTCATTTCATTGATACAACAAAGTTGTAGTTATAATAAACTCTACATAACAAATGGATATTATCGATTCCAAATAATATAAAATTGATTGTGTAATAGATATTGTAACACCCATTGCTTCGCAATGCCCTTCACATCGTAAATGGACCATAGATCAGGCATCATGACATCTAATTATTATTTAGTACACCAATGATGCCGTTCGATAAATGTAGGAAGAGTGTAATAAATGTCGGAACAGAGTAGAGTTTCTATTATTGTGTTCGCAATTGGTATTCGAAAAGTTTGGAGGGATCGGTTAACAAATATATTTGTTTATCCAAGAACAAAGCAAAAGGTATAGTCAGAGATTCCATGTGATAGTCCATTCCAGAATCACGAAAAGTAAAATAATGCAAACTACATAATGATGAAAGCTTGAGAGCAATGTGTTAGTATCCAATATTATGATACGGTTGAGACAACAATTATTGTAGTGTTATGGAAGCTTCCAATGAAAAATGTAGTATATTTACTGTACTTCTCGGGACCTGAGACTACATGTTAAATTTAAGACCTAATTATTAGTTTTGGTATTTGGAAGTATTATAACACCTTTAATGGCAGAATTAAGAATATCGGCCCCGTCATCACGAATCACTGCTAATTGGTCCCGTGGTAGTTTATGCGCCTTTGCTATTTTCTTAGCTTCATCTATCTTACTTTCTTCATCTCCCACATGATCTCTAAAAACTTCTTGGACTTTTCGAGAATTGCATAATTGTTTTCCTTGAATAAACCATTTTCCCTCTACCACACTTGAATCTATTCCATTTCGAGATTTTACTACCACTTCTCTCCAATCTTCTTCTCCCAAATAAACATAGTATGCTGAATTCATCACTTGTGTGTGTGGAAGAAGGAATATTATAATAGCTGCATCCGAACTGTTACGGTAATAACAATGACGAAGAGCAGTGTGAAATTCGGTAGTAGTATAAAATGCTCGATCTGGGCTAAAGTCTGTTTTTCTAGAATTATAACCAATACGGATTCTATTCAGCACTCCCTGTACATATCGCCACCTTGTCGCATGGAAGAGTTTGAGAACACCCACTGGACAATTTGCTTTCACACAAAGATTGTTGATAATATTTGTGCTATCGTCATTCAAAGCCTCCCGAGAAATCTCAGGAGAAACATAATATGTGGAAGTATTATTAATTCCGTCAGTCCATTCGCCGACTAAAGGATTTACTGTTGGATAAAGTGTAGTTACAACTAACATAATATTTCTTCCTTCTTCGACCCACCACATCATTCTCGAATGAAGATCATATTCGCACCATTCCTCAAGAGAAAATTGTTGCCGCAAATATGTGGCAGCTTCCTGTGTTAAACCCCACTTCATAAGATATGTTACGTCGGAATCCCCTTCATTTCTACCTTCCGTTCCTATAACCATATCTGTATCAGCATCATCGCTTTTCCATTCGATCCATCTCCGCATAATTTGCTCATCTGATGATTCTTCAAGCACCTCATCAGACAGAGAAGACACCCAAGGAGTTATATCGTTAGGAACAAAACCCGCATTGGAGAAACTTACTAATATGGATTCCAAATTTGCTACATCCGTAGGACTGGGATCTGTCATTATAGTTTATGAAGACATTATTTAATATATGTAGGAAATTTTCGACAATAAAACTAAATTACTATATACATTCTTCCTCCTCGTTGTCGAAATCCTTTTCCATTTCTTCATCGTCGTCCGTTTCTTCATCGTCGTCCATTTCTTTCATTTGGTGTTTTTTATGACTACTATCCAGCGATTTTGAAGTTAAACTAGGACGACCTCCACCAAGAATTTCTTCCACTTCAGCTTTATATTGACTTTTACCTTTTTAAACAGTTTAGTTTAGTATTTTACTAAGACATTAAAGTATGAAATAAGAAATAAAGTTACCTTAATGTCCTGTTTAAGATTTTTCCATTTTATCGAGCACTGTTTAGGAGAATAGTGGTAACCATTGTTAAAAAACATATCCGACACGTCGTTCCAAAGTCTTGTTTTCACATTCACATTGGCACGTTTCGCTAATTGTTGTGCTTCAACTTTCCGTTCCATTAAAAATGAAAGCAACATTAAAATTTGTTCGTCTGACCAATTAACCCTCCTCTCTGTTTCAGTAAAAAGATCATATTTGTCTATTTTAGTAAAAGTCTCATATTTTCTCTGTTTCAGTAGAAGGCTCATATTCCATTATTGTTAAAACTACGACAAAAGTAAACTGAGAATAAAAAAATTATATGCAATTTGCGCTCAAATACAATATCTGTTATTTTCGTTGGCTGGTTAACAGTTAATATACTCGGATCAATGTTAATCCGAAATTTCAATAGGACTAATTTCACAAAGTGGCTTAGCCGCAAACACCAATCGTCAAGTCCGATACATATCAGAATATACAATATGCTTGTTTAAGTAGTCTTTTCGTAGTTTTTACTTTAATATCGAGGTATCATAACTCCACTATTGTCTCAACAATGGAAAAGAGTTTCTTTTTAAACGTATTAGCAATAGAATTATACCTGGAAGATACTTTGTTTTGTTATGAACGAATTCAGGATTATACTATGCAGAAATGTGAAGTGTATTTCTTGGATATCGTGGGTAAAAAAAGGTTATTTTCAGTTTTTTTCATTATACGAAAGAAACAGGAATTCCATAGTTCATGTGATTGAAAGTCACGAGATTTTTTTCAAACTACGAGACTGTGACCCGAGGTCACGGCCTTCTTATTTCGTTAGTGAATACTGCGGAAACCTCATTTCATGAATTGGTCCAGATATTTTCGTTTCATTGATACAAGGTATAGTTGTTAATGTATAATTCATTAATAGAACAATGTATCACGCAAAAATAGATAATTTATAATTTACACATTATAACCCATTTTTATGTAACAAATGAATAATATCGATCCCAAATAACTAGTCTCGTCTTGCCGAACGATAATGCGAAATCTTTAGATAAGCTTAAAGAAAAGATAGTGGATTATTGGGATGATGAAGAAAAGCGTCCGAAAGAAGGTTGTACCCATATTATCATTAATTCGCCACGTGTGATCGAGAGGCGACTGATTTGAGATAAAGATGAACAGATTCGGGAGAAAAATGGTGAAATAAATGAATTATGTGAAGAATTTGATCGTCTAATGACAAAGGAGGTGAATAATTTATTTTTCATGGTTT
The DNA here is from genome assembly GCA_003833135.1 of Oehlia diaphana. Taxonomy (NCBI): domain Eukaryota; kingdom Fungi; phylum Glomeromycota; class Glomeromycetes; order Glomerales; family Glomeraceae; genus Oehlia; species Oehlia diaphana. The sequence goes on along the minus strand of QZLH01000090.1, from coordinate 149,041 downwards.
TTTTCCTGCTTTGAGCTAAGCTTATATTTAATCATTTTACAGGACCGAATATATTAAAAAATGCATATAAAATTGGAAAAATTAAAATGGGCGACGAAGTTAGATATGGGAAGGACCATATCTGCTTCTTGTCTGCGATAGGTTCCGTTCCATATATTACATATGATAAAACGAAATATTATAGCATAAATACTTTTTTGTAAAATATCTGAATGATAGATTTCCAAATAGAGATTCAACAAAGAATCCATATAAAAGTGAGAGACGCCCGTTCTCTATTGGAGGCATAAAGTATGATGATTTGTAAGACATGTGATAATGCGCATGCTATATCATAAAGATACCTTTTATCATGTATAATACAAAAATCAAAAGTAGAATAAAGAAGTTTTAAAACGTGCGTGTTTTCGTGTATATGATACTTGTTTCTGTAACAGAAGAAATGAATGAGTATGTATTATTATTATTAGTGTCGCATCAACAAATCAGAAGATAATCAAACCCGCAATAGACTTTCATTTTAACACGTCAAATGAAATCTGAGTTGTTAACAGATCGCAGTTACATCTGGACGCAATATACCCAATAGGATAGATAACTAATTAATTTTGTTATAACTATTAATTTTATTACCTATTTATCAAACTATCGCTATTTGTATTGAATTTTTTACCTTTAACACTAATAACCACAAAATAGGGTCTCGTCTATATCGCATAGATCACAATTAGAAAATTTCGGATCTATAGTAGAGTAGCGATGGAAGAAGTAAGTATTGTTAATAAATGATGCCAACATAATAATAAAGAAGTTTACATTTTTTATACGAACCCAATTAACAACTAAATCTGTCAATTTTTTGATGAGACACATAATGGAGAAATCGGGAAATAGAGTTTTTCTGCACCAAAAAAAAAGTGCTATGTCCACTTTATTTTCACATCTAGAGGATCAAACAACGAAATAAAAAATATGAAGAATGAAAGGCAATTTAGTTAAAGACAAGTTATTATATGTGGGCTGTTTCTACTCCGTACCCTCTGAGTATGATTGATAAAAATTCGTTGTCCATGTGTAAAATAATTGGAATCCGAAGAATACGAACCTGATGATTTTGCTCTTTGAGCAGTCTTCAACTGATTATCCCGTATAAGAAATTTTCCAATATAACAATGCAGTCGAAAAACTTCTACCGTTCTCCACACAACAATGGGCACCCATGGTTCCATTTTTTCTACACATCGTTAACAAATAATGCTTAAGCACATACAGTACCATAATAAACCTTCTTCGAAAAAAGAAATCTTATAGAACTGTTTACACAAATGAACATCTCACGGTATACCAAAGAAAATATAGAAGAACTGCCCCTTCGTATTTTCTCTGCAGTCGCTCACGTTATTCCTCCTGTTGTCTACTAATAATTAATTCTGCAGTAAACTACTAATTTACTATTTTTTTGTAACGATGAAGTGTACATAGAAATGTTATAATAAAATATGAAAGCAAAAGAGTGGGCGAAGGAGAATTCTGATAGTCTTATGTCTATTTTATACACACTTTATAGTAAGCTGAAATCAGAGATTATTTGTTAATCATTCTTAGCATCATATATTTACTTAATATCGGCTTTTCTAGTAAACACAAAAACCCCCATGATTTTGGATCGACACATTCCTCCTAATTTTTTGTATTAACGTACTTCCCCCATTTTTTGTCACGCCCATTCTCTCTTCACAAATGAATCTAGTACGTAATAAATAACCGGAATACACTTTCATGTATCAACTTATCTTGGAATCCATGGCGTGAAATAGATCTGTTGGCCATGTACGATATGTAAATGCTTCATGTGGGATTAAATTGGTATATTTCATTTTTAATGATGGGAAGGTAAGACTCTGAAGATTCTGATTTGCAACCCAATTTCCTGCGCTTGTCCTTGTTTTGGATGATTCCACATGAATGTATTATTATTTTGATACCAGTATCCTGCAACTTATTTGTTACTAACAAGCTAGAGCATATAGTTTCGTAAAATTCCATGATTGTGTATTTATGTTGCATTGTGAAAGGTATTCGAGCGAATGTACTTTTATTAGTATTGGATGAATGCATTATCGCACGACACAAATTATGGTTGGACATCATTCCATTTGAGCACAGAATAACAAATGAAAGCAATAATTTCCCACCATAGTCTATCTTTCGAGTTCGTCTAGCCAAGGGTCTGGAGGTACTACTAGAAATAAGTAACGGAGATTTTTTATTAGGAATGCTCGAGTTGGCAACTATTTTGCTATCTTGTTTGCTACAGTAGGTTCCCTCACCATATACATTTTGTCGTGTAATTACACTTTTGCACATATGCGGTGGAAAACTTGTCTGTGAGTAAGTATTATCCTGATTTTGTCGCAGATTTATTGTGGTACAGCTAGAAATATGGTTTAGATTACTATAATTGGTAGTTGACACGTAACTGCGGGGGTGTCTTATTTTTTCGTCTGCTAATATAGTATTAACAGTCTGGCATACCGTGTGATGGATCTCTTCTAGTTGCAAACAATTTTCTCTTGAGAAAATCGATGAAGCAGTAATAGTAGTCTTTTTCTCTTTGTCGTACTTTTCTGGTTTAGTGTCACTCACTACCATAGAGTTATCTCCCGTTGCTATTTTAATGTTCGACTGCTCTATGTGTATGTCTTGATTGATATTTGTATCTTGATATGTGTTAGTTGCTTCGTGACCGATGTTAGCATTTTCTGGTGATACTTGTGGAGGATCGTTGTTGGGTAACTGAGAAGCATGATCCGTCTCACCAATGGTGATGGCACAGACAACACCATGGACACTCTTAGCATTAATATCATTTTGTATCTCGCACTCATGAGTACTCTCCAGGCATGATTGGGGATCTCGAAGAGAATCGGTATACAATTTGTTCGGACAATCTTCCTGATCCAAGATGCTATTTCGAGATGAAATCGACAGAACACAGTCTACTTTCACGTTATTATTTATTGTTGGACCAGAATTGTCAATGTAATCAACAATCAAAGATTTGTTAACGAAAAGATTGTCCCGATGAATATCAACAGCTGTCCCTAGGTATCGACTAAGAGGGGAAATTTTCTTGTAAAGGGGTTGTTTAAGATAGGTAGATCTTAAGATACGAACACATTGTATAGAATTAAGATAGCAGGGGTCGAAAGAGTAGCCAATATCTCTAGGCATCCGCCTTTGGACATTATAGGCAAACTTTTTCGCTTCTTTGTGGTTAGCCACATAAAATGTGGTAGGTTGTATATGATAATTATATGACCAAACCCCCAGAGTATTCCGTCCACTTTCTTCCATAACTACAAGATCACTCAAAGATTTAGGTACGTTTGTGCAGTCCCCATAACCATTACGAAATTCTTCTAACATTCCACTAAGAAGTTGTCTAATAATATTAACTAGTTCACCCTTTGGGATCCGAGTTCGAGAAGAGAAACCTACTTGTATTTTCGGAGTCTGGAGCGCATTCTCGTATATTATTTCAGAGAAACACCGTAAATGCTCTGGAACTATTTCACTATAATCCCAAAATTTTTGACAGGAGTCAAATACTCTATAGCCACTGTCTGTATTGTCTTGTACTATTAATTTCGTAGACAATGTCTCCTTATCGTATAACTTCTCAATGGCGTATAGGTCACCGAATAATCGATTGCCAGTTTTCATGCGATCCATTTTTTATAGCAGTGCCATATTTTTAAATGAAAATTATGAGATAAAAAATCGTAGCACATAGCCTCCATAGTATGGAGAAAACGCACACCCAGGAACTTCAATCAGGAAAAAGCCGACTCTATTTTTCGTTTTGTATACAATTCAACGAAGTCGTGACACCTGATCTGTTCATTTAAGACAGCCAATGATTACTTTCTCTCATGACAAAAAAATAACTCCATGTAACCTGTCTCGTATTGCATTATAACGAAGATAAACAGTAATTCTTTGTAGACCAATCTGTGTTTATTCTAGAAATAGAAATTGTAAGTAATCCTTGTTTGGGTTACATGAAAGGTAATTCACGAAAAAATTGGGATAAAACGAAACCGAAAAGAACATATACTTAATGCATTTGATTAAAACATTTCATGTCCTGTCAGAAAACTATACTCGTTTTATTATGGTAAGTGTTTCTGTGAAATGTTATTTATGTCTTGTTTACGTTGAAACAGCCAACCAGTAATTAGAACTAGAGAAATACCAGAGGAACATAATGTATATGTTACGAAACACATTCAGAACAAGTGTTCTTTTTAGCCTCCTGAAATACCTCTATTCAAAATGAACAAAAATGTAATACAGACGTTACATTAATTCAGGAGCGCATTGCTGATCAACCATATCCGGGTAATGCAAATCACTGATTCTAATAATTATTTCCATTTTGTTTTATTCTAGTTGGTTTCCATAATCAGATGCATATCCGGACTTCAACACTTCAAAAGGGCATATCTGCCGATCCTTAGAATTGGGCCGAATTTGTGGTCCTTAAAATGGATTTATTCAATATGATTTTTTGGTGTAACAAATAACAGGTGACCGATAAACTAAATTTAATAACAGATAAGGCCCATCAAAAATAATGTTCGTGTACTAAAAAAAAAAATACATAGTAAAAACCGCGTCTAACCTATCGACGCTTTTCAAAACCCATCCAAACTTTTTAACAAGGCAATGTCCATTAAGGTATTTAATTATACTTGGTTAAATATCGCTTTATTTTGCTTTTAAAGCCTGTTGTTCGTTTTACACATATTAATATTTTTTTCATAATTTTCTTAGTCAAAACTCATAAATACAAAGCTTTTTTCAAGAAGGTATTTGTTAATTAGACAATATTTTAGTTGTGTAAGCGTAAATGTAATAATAAAACTATTTTTTAAAACGTTATTTTATCTTTATTTGTTCTGTAAAATGTCTTTAACGCTATTATTAATAAATTCATATTTATAATTTTATAGTTAACGTAATGGAGTCAAATTCAAGTTCTAGTAATCTTTCCTCTTCTTTCCAAACACCTTCTTCGCCAAATTTTATTTGTAAAGTATGCCTTCGTTCATTTCATTCAGAATGTGGCTTGTTACTACATCGCAAAACTATCAGTAAATACAATAGACCTACAGAACATATAGACATATTACCATCACGAACAATTAAAGAATTTCAAGAAATTTTTGTATATTATATTCATAAGAAATTAAGCAAAAATCACACCAGAGCTGGACGTCAGACAGTTTCTTTTCCCTGTACGAAAAGTCAATTTTTCTCTATTTTTCGTGGATTTATTCATACTTTTCAAGCCAAGAGAGGGATTTACAAATGTTTTTTTAAAGGGAGTTGGGGAAAAAAACAACTAAATTATATTTTTAATGATGAGCATTGGTCAATAAAACATTATGATCAAGATCAAAAAACGTATATAATTTTACTAGATCAACCAAATGAATCGTGTAATTTTTCTGAACACAATAGAATAAAAATACGTGAGACCAATCCTTTGGCTGTACTTGCTAATCAAAGAGTAGCCTGCAAGGCAAATATAAAAAAAAAATCTCGTTACAAAAGGGGGGAAGTTGTTATTGAATGGAAGGAAAAAAAGGAGCATGAAATTAACGATAATTTTTGTTATGCTGGACATATTACTATGAATTTTTATATATCTCAAATTAGAAGTCTAAATTGAAAAATAGAAATTTATATAGAATAATAAAAATATAAAATGTGAAATCTTATTAAATTTACCATTAGGTTTAATTTTTTTTATTAATGGTTCGAATTTTTTGAGGTCTATCACAAATAAAAGAAATATTATCAGATAATTCATAAAGTGATCTGTTTTCTTCTTCAAGAATTTCTACTATTGCAGCCTTAGAATTAATAATTTTACCTCCATCTTTCATAGTTTTGCGAAAAAAAAATGATACATGCATATGGTTCTTCTTTTCAACTGGAGAACATGAAAAAGATTTAATACCCCATTTATTATGTTTTTCCATAAATTCCCATATATGCCATACTAATACATGCATGTATGGAGTGACATCAACAGGTCGATAAAGGCCTTTAATAAAATCAGAATCTTTAGGATTTCCGATTGAAGGAGTAAGAAAATAATTAAGCCATACTTTAGCAGCTGATTGAAATTCAATAGGATCAGTATTTTTATTTTTTAAAGCACTATAAAGATTATTAAAATCATCCCATAATTTTCGTATCATTTTTGCTCGAGCAGGTTCTAGAATTGTTTCTAAGTTAAAATTACATAGCACTTTAAGTTTTTCTTGACCCATAAGTGAAGTATATGACCATTTGTTAGAATCTCTTTCTTGCCAAAATTGAAAGCGAACACCAATTCGCTGCATTTCTTTAATAATAACTTCACGCGCTATATCAAAATATCCAGATTCAATTACTTCATGTATTACTAAACTCCAAAGCCTATCAGTAATTCTTAACATAACATGCAATTCATCAACTAAATAATTTTCTATTTCAATCATATCAAACAACGGTTTTTTATGATGACCTGGATAAAGGGTACAATTATTTCTCAAATTATTCATATTTTTGGAGATTGTCCAATTAGCATTTAAATCGCTATGTTGATTCTTTTTAATTAAACACCAAGGGCAAAAATAATTACTTGTTGGAGAATTAAATCCTAAACAGGTAATTAAGAACTTCCAATCAGAAGAAAAATAAAATTCAAATTTCCAATGTACACTACCAATAATAAGTCCTTGATTTTTGAGCTGCCATAATTCTTCTCTTAGTAACCTTGTAGTTATATCCAAAATATTATATTCTTCAGATCTGGGATAAAGAATAATAGTGTAATGATATTCAGGAGAAAAAAGAACTTTTCTATGGTTAAGAATTGCAAATGTAATCATAACATGCTTAACTTTTCGGCCAACATTCCTTCCATCTCCTGAAATTCTAATCGAAATAATAGGTTGTGATGGATTTAAAATATTTTTTTTAACTAAACTTGGTATAAGAAATATTAAAATTTCCTTAATACTTCGAACTCCCGCTTTACCCACTGAATTAATAACTGTTTCTACAATATTTTCGTCTGTAATATGTGCTACTTCATCAGGATCTACTGCTGCTATTGCTTTAATATTAATAACTTTAATTTTAACATTTTGTTCCATTAAATTGTTAATAAAAACTTTTTGTTCAGATATTGCACATTCTTTTGGTAAATTTGGTTCAATTGCCGTAAGATATCTATAGCCATCACGTGAAATCCTGCTTTTATCCATTGCTCTTACAATTGCAACTTCTTTTTTATGTTTCAAATCTTGATTTTCTTTTCCATAATCGATATCATATCTTTTATCTTTAACACTAAATTCTATTGATTCCAATAATGGAACATCTTCTGAAAGATAATAATCATTGGCAATTTCTGAAAATTGTTCTGACATTTTAAATGCTATCTTTGTTGCTCGTTTTGTTAATCCAGAAGTTGTCAACTCACTAGCAGGCTTCAAAATCTTTGCATGTAGTTTGACTGATTTCATTTCTCGATATTCTTTTAATTTATTCAGTTGTAATCCAAAAAGTAAAATTCCTGATGTTTTTGCTTTATTTTCTGTAAATTTCTACAGAAAAATTATAAATTAATAAAATTAATGGTATACTTGAACATATTTATTTAATTATAACCACTTTACCTTATGTAATAAATCAGCAGCATTGGTAGCTGACAACTTAGAAAAAACTTGTTCATTAAAGTTTTCACCATATTGTATACAATATAAAGGCCTATTGTCTTGATATGTAATTATACATTGGATTACCTTGTTTTCTTCTCCACGTTCCCAGCTTGTTTGTATTTTGTAACCATCAGGAATAGGATAACGGTTTGGTGCATGAGTAACTTGAAGAATCTTTTTATCCAGATATTTTCCTACCGTAATTATTTTATAGGTAAAACTCCGACTAACTATTCTCTTTTCATTCTTCTGTTTATAAATAATAATTTTATCTTCTGGATAATCTCCAATTTCCTCAACTATTACCATTTGTAAAAATAAAGGTTTACTTTATTTTTTTAAAAAAAAATTATAGCCGTGCATTTTGCCATGGATTATCGGATCATCTATAAATGTACATTTTGTTACACGTTAATTATCAATTAAACGCGAATATTTTTTATAGTTTTTTATTGCCGATTATGTGTATTACGATTATTAGCCGGTCATATCAAATTGATTGACCTACACTATGATTGGTCTACAAATTTGGGGTTATCTCAAAAAATTAGGGTTAGGGTATAGATCGGCGGATATGGCAGCTTTACCATCAAAAAAGCTCGGGCACGTGACCGTGAAAATATTCGTCACATCGTCACACCCGGCCGAGTTTCACTGTTTATATATCTGGGGGAATTAGTTTTTTTCGAGTAAGTAAAAAATTATTCGTCACGTCACTGTTTATTTCACGTATTAGTGTATAACGCCGTAATGCGGGCCAAATCCGAACTTTTTTGATGGTGTTAGCGGGGGAGTTTCATTTCGGCGTTTTAATTTTTGATACTTTTTTTTTTTTTGACGAAAAAAAGAGTTATTAGGTTAGTATGCAATGTCCGAAATCCGAATGTCCTCTGGCAAAAGTATGATTCTTGATATATTTATAACAAAAACACATATATGTCTATTAAGAATCATACTATGAACATATCAAGAATGACATTTTTGCTTCTTACGTGAAAATGTACAATATTTTTCTAATATTTAGGTTAATAGACACTTTATTAAATAGCATTGCCTATAGTATCCCTCTAAGTCATTGATTTTAAAATTTAGCATATTTAAGTGGTGGTTATAACTCATATATTAAGTCCCTCTATATTGATATAGTACTCATGGTACTATATAATTTTTAAAGTTGAAATTTCAACATTGTCTAATTTCGCATAACACTATTCTACTTGGTAATATTAAAAAAAAAGCTTTAGATACAAAACCTATGAATTTTCTACTAAGAAAAAAATCATTCCAATCTCAATTCTTTCTTATTTCCATATTTACCCCTTTCTTTTTAAAGTTTTCTTTCAAAATATATTTTATATTTTATTTTTATAGATATACATATTTTTTTATTTTGCTGGGTTAATATATCCTTCTGTTTCTCTCTTGTACACACTCTCCATCCCTTGGGCGGTTAGGAATTTTTCGGTGCGGTATAGTGTTATGTGAGGGTTACATTTGTTTGATAGGTGGAATAATTGTGTAAGATGCTTTCTAGGTGTTTTTTAAGTATAAAAAATCAAAGTATTTTTGACTAGTATGTGCCCCTAGCCTGGGGTAAGGCTCTATTTTCAATGAAATGACTAAAAGAAATCAAGTTTTCTTTGTTGAAGTAGATGTGCCTTAGCAAAAGTTAGGTGAAGAAAATTTAGAGATACATTACCTTAAGGTGTGTATTATTTTACAGCCTAGGGATGGTTAGTATTGTAGGGTTCACGAACGGCTGTAGTAGTGTGGTTTGCATCCAAGAGAAAGCTGTTTCTATTGAGTCATATGGGTGTTTGACCGGAATCATCGTTGTATGCATTAGGTGTTTGTTGATGATAAAGATACATATACTAATGGTTGCAGACACTAATGATCATTTTAATTTAGGCGATGTATAAAGTGATAGTTTGATTAGACCAACATCCTACCAGAATGATGAAGTGCTTTTTGATGATGATGATGTCTCTAAAACTCCAATCGAGCTGACTTGGCTTAGCTCTTGGTGTTGATCTTGGCTTTTTCCAAGCTAGTGTTGAGCTATGCCAAGCTGATGAGCCAAGTAAAGCTTAAGCTTGTTTTTTTTATAGAACGACTTTATAAATCTTTTTTTTTTTAAAAAAAAAACTTTGGAATTTTTGTTTATTAAAAAAAGTCGATTTAATTTTTCGAGCCAAGCCTTGGCTTGGCCCGAAAAAATCAATACACTATCTCATTATATTTAATAAAAAGTTCTGATTTTTAATAGAAAAAAAGTAATTGGAATCTGTTTATAATAAAAAAAAAAATCTTTTTTAGTATAAAACCATTTTTTTTAACGAAAAAAACGGATCGTCCGGATAGTCTAATGGAATTATCTATTCCGGCTGATCAATACTTTTCTTTTTTTAATAATTTTTTTATGACGATTGTTGACTTTTTTTTCTTCAATAAAAAAAATACGGAACGGCCAGACAATTTAATGGATCTATCATAAATAAAAAATAGTTATACATAGCTTGTGAGCTGTCTCATTAGCTTGATGTATTGCGAGCTGCGGCTTGAGCTCTGCTCGTACGGAGCTTTAATAGAGGCTGCGCTTATGGTAAGAGAATAAATAGTAAAGGTAAGATAATTAAAGAATAGAAATTTTAAACCCTCTTTCGAGTATACTGTGCATTTATTAGGTCTTATAACTGTATATTCAGCAATATGGACAGATGGTCCATTAATTATTTAAGAAGTATAAAATTATTGATATGTAGTTGTGTAACCACTGATCATCCTATATACTAGGTTTCGTCTTATTTATTTATTTGTTTTTTTTAAAAAAAATATTTTATAATAAAAAAATTAAAAATTTTATTGTTTATAAAGTAAATAAAAGAAACCTATTTTTCAATAAAAAAAAACAAAAATTTCATTCATAAATAAATTATTTAGTAGAATCAATTGATCATACTTACTGTAGCCAATCGGATCATTTTTTATAATTTATATAACTTACTAGGAATGGAAGGGTTTTATTATTGTACAACATCACTTACCGGACGGACATCCGAACATTCGTATCACCTTGCGTAGAACTATATATCCATTAAACTAACGAATTTTTAATAACGATTTATTTTCTTTGTTAATGATTATGAGGCTGCTGAGTATTACACAATATCTGGTCATTTTGACTTATTTCAATTTAAAAGATTTATCCTAATAACAAAAATGAAATGAAGAAAAAAAGAAAATTAATTATTATTAATATTATAACCTTTGAATATTAAATTAATAAATGAAAAAGGGCAAGAATTTTCTTAAATATCTAAATACTTAGAGCGGATGCGCCTCGAAATCCTTATCGGCTACGGCAGTACGGCTAAATGTAACCTTATTGTGCTGCGGTTGTGTAAGTTTCACCACATGTTCATACCAATAATGCAATAGATTTTCAAACTTTATAACCATTGTAACCATTCAAGACAATACAAATTAATTTATAGAATAATGACCGTTTTTTTATTCTTACTAAGAAATGGTATGAAGATTTCTTGTCTTGTGTCACTTATTTTGGCAAGTGGATCAACTTTGTAAATGATCGTAAATAATAAATGGATTTCCAAAAATAACTCTTCATTTATCCATTTTTACATTCACATTATCTCAATATAATAATAATTAAAAAGCTCGTTTTAGAAATTACCAAATGTGCAATTCAAGAAAGATACTGCGACCATCTAAGAAAACGTCAATTTCCGTCATGTTTCCGGTTAATTTATTTTACCGGATTATGGTACACAAAGTTTATTCATCTCGTAAAATTACAATTATCTTAAATGTAACAAATAATCTTATATTTTTAGTTAATCGATTTCATTTAAAATTCGTATATATATAGAGCTAATTTATTAAGCTTTTTTTTTTATCGAATAATTATCGTTAAAAAATTATTCGGTTAATTTTATGATAAAATATTTATTTAAAAAGTAATTTATAAGTAATTAATTATTTAAGATTTTAAGCTAGTTAATCGTAAATATGTCATCAAAAGAACAAGAAAACGATACGGAAAAAATTATCAATACTACTCCTACTACTTTATATGAAGAAGAAATAGATTTTTCGATAGTTGACGCTCTTCCTCCACAACATACTTCCAAACCTGAACAAGATAACGATGAAGTGGAAGATCAATATGACAAAGTCGACGAAAAATCCTCTTCAAAAATTAAAAAATCGAAAAAGAAAAAGAACAAAAAATCATCAACTGAAAGTAATACCATACCGATGAGCCAGTTGTTTAGATTTGCTACCCCTCTAGATAAATTTTATATGATAGTAGGTACCATAGCAGCAATTGCTAATGGTGTTTCTGTACCACTTATGACCATTATATTTTCTGGATTTATTGATATTTTCGCAAGATTTTCGTTGGCTATATCAATTCATAATTCTACTGGTGATGAAGAAAAATTTGACGAAGCCAAAAGAGCATTAGATACCAATATTCGTACATACGTTATTTATTTTGTAATATTAGGAGCTGCTATGTTTTTAGCTAGTTATATTCAAATGACTCTTTGGACTATTGCCGGTGAAAATCAAGCTAAAGTAAGTACAAATTTCTGTGCAAAATTATATATATATTATTTAAATTTAATCTTATTCCTTTCTCTTCTTTTTATCATTAAAGAGGGTTCGCAAATTATATTATTCATCGATATTGAAACAAGAAATAGCTTATTTTGACAACATGTCAACAGGTGATATAACTACACGTATATCAAGCGATACAAATTTATATCAAGAAGGAATTTCTGATAAAATTGGTTTGATTATACAAAACTTCTCTACGTTACTTGGTGGTTTTATTATCGCTTTCATTAAAGGTAAATATAAAAACCTTCTATTGTAAAATTTCTTAAAAATTGGTTTTCTAATATTTTTTTACACCTATTAAATAGCTTGGAAATTATCACTCGTATTATGTTCTATATTTCCTTTGTTGATGATTGCTGGAGCTTTCATGTCAAAAGCTGTCGGTGGTGGATCTGCAGAAGGACAAGGTAAAATACTTATTCACTTAGTACTTATCAATTTTTATCCCTTCCTCAATTCTAATCCATTATTTTTTTTTCTTTTTGAAAAAAAAATGATAATAATAGATGCTTACGCAGCCGCAGGAGGAATTGTGGAACAAGTCTTATCCAATATTCGCACGGTTTTAGCATTTGGAGGTCAATCACGTGAATTGGCTAGATACGCAACACAATTAGAATTAGCATATAAAGCAGGGAAAAAGAAAGCAATAGTAAGTGGCGCAGGAATAGGTTTTATGATGATGGTATTATTTTTTTCATATGCCCTAGCATTTTGGTATGGAAGTAGATTGATTTTAAATAATGAATTATCTGGAGGAGATATTTTAAATGCTCTTTTTGCTGTTATAATCGGAGGTACGATTTTTGTTAATTAACTTGAATATGATTTAAACTTTTTATTGGAAAATTAATTTTTTTTAATTTTTTTTTCTCTTTATAAATAGCTTTTTCTATTGGAAATGCATCCCCATATTTTACCGATGTGGCTAAAGCGTTAGGCTCAGCAAAAAACCTTTATACAGCAATTGATCGTAAATCTTTGATAGATGTAACATCTACTACCGGTAAAATATTACCCTCTTCTGGACTCGAAGGACATATAGAATTTAAAAATGTATCATTTAATTATCCAACACGTCCAGATGTGCAAGTATTAAAAAATTTTACGTTAAAAATCGAACCAAATAAAACTGTGGCATTAGTAGGTTCGAGTGGTAGCGGTAAATCAACGATAGTGGGATTATTAGAAAGGTTTTATGACCCAATTGAAGGAGAAATTCTTATAGATGGAGTACCTATAAAAGAATGGAATTTAAAAACCCTAAGAGGATTTATTGGTTTAGTTGGACAAGAACCAGTATTATTTCAAGATTCTATTAAACAAAATATTGCATGGGGTAAAGTTTCTGAAGATAAAGAAGTTAGTTTAGAAGAAATTATCGAAGTATGTAAAAAATCTAACGCATACGATTTCATTAATGAATTACCAAAAAAATATGATACTTTAGTAGGAGAAAAAGGTGCTTTATTATCTGGAGGACAAAAACAAAGGATTGCTATTGCAAGAGCTTTAATTAAAAATCCACCAATTTTATTGTTAGATGAAGCTACATCCGCACTAGATACTGAATCTGAACGTCTTGTTCAAGATGCTTTAGATAATGCTTCATCAAATAGAACAACAATTGTTATTGCTCATAGGTTATCTACGATTAAAAACGCCGATAAAATTGTTGTAATGCATAAAGGTGAAATTAAAGAAGTCGGAAAACATGATGAATTAATTGCGAAAAAAGGTGTTTATTATGATCTTGTACAAGCCCAAGAATTAAATACCCATAAAGAAAAAGATGGTAAATATGACGATGAAGAAAAAGAGGATGATGATTCGAGTAAAGATATCATTACAAATAATGAAGAAGTTGGTATCACTTTTGACGAAGACAATAAGTCCACACAATTAAGAAAAATTATTACAAAAGATTCTACAACAAAATCAATTAAATCTTTAGAAGAAGAAATTAAAGAAAAAGAAGAAAAATATAAGCATACAAAAGCACCATTTTCAAGATTGTTCAAGTTAAATAAGCCAGAATTATTTTTGATAATACTTGGAACGATAGCATCGGCTGTTAATGGTACTATATTCCCATTATTTGCTTTACTATTTGCAGCAATATTAAATACTTTTTCTAAAATTGATCGCCCTGATGAATTAAGAAGTGAAGCTAATTTTCTTTCAGGAATGTTTGCATTAATTGCAGTTGGTGTTTTTGTAGCAGAATTTTTTAAAAATACATCCTTTATGCTTAGTTCAGAAAGATTGACCAGACGTATTAGATTAATGACTTTTGGTCAATTAATAAAACAAGAAGTAGCATTTTTTGATAGTGAAGATAATGGTACTGGTATATTAACCTCTAAATTGGCTGTTGATGCAACTAAAATTGAAGGACTTACAGGATCGCTTATGGGTAATATTATCCAGACGGCAGTAACGATTTCACTTGGAGTGGGACTTGCTTTTGCGTATGGATGGAAATTAACATTGGTTGTAGTTGCAACGGCTCCAACCGTGGGAATCGCAAATTATTTCAAAATAAGATCTCTCTCTGGCTACGGTTCCAAGGTAACTTTTAAGACTCTTTGCATAAAGTTATAATTATTTCTTTATTAACTTTTTTCCTTTCCTTATATTATCTTAGACTCGCAAAGCATATGAAGGAACAGGACAAATAGTTCATCAAAGTGTTTCAAATATTCGTACAATACAATCTTTATCGTTGGAAAATACGTTTTTTGAGGTTTATGATAAATTAATATCAGAACCGCATAAATTGGCTATCAAAGGAACTCTCGTATCATCAGTAGGGTTTGGATTATCACAAGCGATGATGTACTTTTTCTACTCCCTCACTTTTTGGTATGGCTCACAATTAGTAAAAAGTCAAGAATACAGCGTTATTAGAATGTTCAATGTATTATTTGCAATTGCTTTCTCAGCAACATCTCTAGGTCAAATAAGGTATTTCTTTTTTTTTCTTCTCAGAAGAATATTTAGATATTTTATATATTTTCATTTAAAATTAATATAAAAAATTTATTATTTTTTTTTTTTTTTGTTAGTACTTTTGCACCAAATATATCAAAAGCGAAAATAGCAGCACTTTCGATATTCGAAATACTTGATAGAAAACCAAATACCTCACCACCGAATAGTATAAACGATCGTCCAACTCCAGTAACAGGGGCAACAAAATTCACAGATGTACATTTCTCTTATCCAACACGTCCGACAACACAAATATTACGAGGACTTTCAATGGACGCACTCGCTAATAAAACCACTGCATTAGTAGGTTCAAGTGGTAGTGGTAAATCAACCGTAATCTCTTTACTATTACGATATTATAATGCTAATTCTGGAAGTGTTTACATGGAAGATGTTGATATTCAACAATGGGATTTGGATTATTTAAGAGAAAATACTTCATTGGTCGGACAAGAACCCATTCTATTTGATTTAACCATTGGTGAAAATATTGCTTATGGAAAGGAAGGTGCCACTCAGGATGAAATTGAAACTGCTGCGAAACAAGCCAACATACACAATTTTATTGATGCACTTCCAGATAAATATAATACTAGAGTTGGTGAAAAGGGTACTCAATTAAGTGGTGGACAAAAACAAAGAATTGCTATTGCAAGAGCATTAATTAGAAAACCAAAATTATTATTATTGGATGAAGCTACTTCAGCATTAGATTCTGAATCCGAAAAAGTTGTACAAAATGCTCTTGATAAAGCTGCTAAAGGTAGAACTACTTTAACTATAGCTCATAGATTATCTACTATACAAAATTCTGATTTAATTTTAGTTTGTAAAAAAGGCAAAATTATTGAGTATGGTAAACATTTAGAATTGATCTCTAAAAAAGGTTTATACTTTGATTTAGTTAACAAACAAACTCTTATGAAAAAGAAAGATTAAGAATAATAATTTAAGAAAAATATTTTTAAAAGAATTTTTTATAATCATGTATTTTTATTATGTAATAATAAGGATAAAATTTGGATTTTAATTATTATTTTTTGTTAAGAAAATAAAGATCGGTTATGCAATAAATTTTATTTGCCTGAAAAAGAGATTTTAGCAATATTTCGTACAAAAATAAATATATTCATAAATTATATCCCAAATATAGCATGTCTTAAAATACCGAAATTTTTACGTCACTTCCATTGAATGAAAATGGCAAACAAAGTGTATATGATTATTTTGCGGAAATCTATGGAAAAAAGCGAATGTCCACCATGATTGTTCTTACTTGTGGGCGTGTGTTATACCATGAATATGCCTAGAACATTATTATTTTTGAAAGTTCAATTCGAAGGAGGGAGGAAAATTATTTCCAATAAGGCATGTTCAGCTAAAAATGCCGGTCAATTAACACATCACGTTATTAGAGATATACAAAACAAAAAAAAATGAACGATCAATTAGATTTTTTATTGTCCTTTCATTTTACGCTGAATGTAACCATTTCAAGTACAATTTGTTTTAGGTCATATACCTGGTCCGTTTCTAAAGAAATTTCAAGAACAACATGAGAGAATATAAAAAAGTAGTAGTCTTAGTATTATTTTTTTTTAAAAAAAAATATCAATTTATTCTTCAACAATAGGAGCCAGGCACATAGAATAACTCCAGGAAAACGGCGTTTCTCCTTAGTGCCCATCCCTAGTTTCTCCGTTAATAGTTCTCTACCAAATAAAAACAATAAAAATAAAAATAAAATAAAAAACAAATTAAGAAATAAAAAAAAAATTATAAAAAAAAAATGTTACGGATGTAAGACAATTATAGATATGTACGTTGCTCATTTTAACTTACCGCAATGAATGTTCGATCCCAGTTGAAGAAATACAGTACCTCGTTATGTAAAAAATATAAGGCTACTCTCTACAAAGAAAATGTATCGTTCTTGTGCGACGGGTCTGACTTAGCCCATAAAATATATTTTACAATAAGAAGAGGTCAAAATGATGCCACCAGAAGTATCAAGTCCGATGCTTTTGCTTTTCTTCGGCAGAGAACTCTAATCTTGTCTATTTCACCGTATCAATCCAAATTTCAGCTTTTATGTTAGTGAATCAATTAATTTGAAAAACGATTAGAAAATTTTAAGAACAAAAAAACAAGAATCTGGGAGTCGAACAGATGTAAAATTATAATACTATTTTAAGTATGTAATCTCCTTTGGATTTTTGATTTTTTTTTTTTATGATTTTGCTGTTTTTTTTATCTTTTTATTAAAATGCGAGCATCAGCTAATCAGCTTCTCAATTTCTTTTGACGATGTCTAGGTTTATATCTGACCATTATAGTTATAATTTTGCTGAGGAAGATTTAGTAAAATTCATAAAGCTATAGCCCATTTAATTGCCTTTCGTAGTGCGTGGTATAATGACAATTCACAATCGCTCTAAAAGAGCTAAAGTCCACTAACATTAATTCTGCATAATTACAAAATATTTTTAATTTGAAGACCTAAGGAATCATATGACTAATGATATTACGATTTATTACGTGTTACTATTAATATTGTCGCGAATTATGAATTTTGATAGAAGAATAACCAAGGCGGAATTATCACCTTTCAACTGCCCACATATATTAATTCCGTAATGCTATGTGTATAACCTTTATTGGAATCAAACATTGGATATGATTTTTAACCTGGGTTCAAGTGAGTGTAACGTGATATTATGATTCTGGAAAATGAAAGTGAAGATAAATGAAACCTAATTCTCCATAAGACTTAACATCTAATGTTAATTACAACCAATTTAATATCTATTCGAAATAATATATTTTATTTTATAAAAACATAATCATGGTTTTATAATTGATTACAAACTGGTCCATCTTATAACGATAATATTCTATAATTCCAGTGATCAAATTATAAATAAAATTCCTTTACTACTTAAAAACTAAAATAAATAAATCAAATAATATGTAAACTATATAATGTACTATTGATTTGACTGCATTTTTTGTATTTCCTCTAATAAACGTCGCAAGGAAACTTCATCAACAGGTTGAAGATTGAGTTTAATAAATAAATCTTCCTTCAATTTTGGAAATTCTTTAATGTTCAATTCACCTTTACTTATCAATTCTTTGACTTTTTCACGAGTCTTATTAACATTAGCATGATAATGCCTTTAAAAAAAAAATTGAATAAATATAATAAATATTGATATATATATATATATATATATTTTTAAAAAAAAGAATAAATAAATAGATTTAAATTGACATACATTACTTCAGGAAACCATGATTTCCAACGTCTTTGATTTGGTAATAGGTAAAATAACTCGATTTCAGCCAAAATCTAAGAAATGAGATTGGAAACATTAATATTTTTATAATAATAAATGAACAATTATAATTAATTATTAAATAAGAATGATAATAATATACCTCTACTTTTTGTACCAAATATGATACTCTATCATTATCTTTATTGACTGCTATATTAAATAACTCAATAAACAGATTTATAAGGTATATAATAATTAAAAGTGAAAATAATACCATCAATATTATAAATGATGGTTCGAAATATACAAATTCAAGAAATTCACTTAGATCACCTAAAGATAGATTAGAAAGTTAAATTACTTATGAAATAACAAGATCAATAAATATAAATTTTTGAACATACCTTTCATGATTTTATATATTGTAAAAATAGGGGTAAAATTTATATACTTGATTGTTTTTACATTAAGTGGTAATAAAATTTAAAATGAATTTGCAAAGCCTATTGTAATAATAAGCAAAACTAATAAGAAAGTAATGAATTTTTTTCCAATTTTAATGATTATTGTAAAATATGTACTAAAAGATTCAAATACCCTAAAAAATAACAGAAATTTTATATTTAAAAATAGGCATGAAAAAGTAAGTAATCGAATTATATGATCATTTCTGACATTTATTATAAGCCAAGAAATGGAAGTATAAATTGGAAGCAAATATGCAATTATACCTATAATGTTATATATATATGAAGTTAATACATTTTTATTAAAATATCGTATTGTAAAAAAAAATAATTAAAATTATATACCAATTTTATTCCAGAAATCATAGATCCATTTAATAGGATTATAAATCATTTGACGAATTTTCAAAACTAAGATGAATAAATCCCATTATGATTGAATTAATCGAAAGTTGAATTCGAATATATCCATTATTATATAGTTGTGGAATTGTTGCAACAATAGTAAAACATCCAAGTAAAGTCATAAACATAATCCAAATTATCATATAATAATATATTCCATATGTATTCCATTTAAAGTTAATTAAAGCTTCTCCATTCCATGTTTTGTAAAAATTTTCATTTATTGCTTCAATAAATGGACTAGGTTGAGGTTTAATTAATTCTAAAAACCAATCATAATTTTGTGGGTAACTAACAAACTTAATATAAGGAATCATAAAGGTAATTGTTGGTTTTGTTGGTTTTGTTATACGGGTCGAAAATTTATAAATATGACAAGCTAATTGTTGAATAGTATTTATAATATAATTTACTTTCTTGTTATTTTGATATTCTGACCATAGAGTTAAATCAACTATTTGAAAATATTGAAAAGAATGAAGATGTAAATTATATGTTACAGTATAAAAAGGAGAATCTATAATCAAATTTGTTTCTAATAAATATTTTGAGATATACTCTGGATAATATTCATTTAATAATGGCATCATACAACTAAAAATACTTAAAAACATCCTATTGTTCCTCACATCTTCCTTAAAATAAATAATACATTTATTATAAATCTTATCTATTAATTCTGACTTATGTTCTTTAATCGCAAATGATAATAATTCAGCACCATACTGTATTTTAAAAGATTTTCCTTATTATCTATTATGTATGAAACCCAACTATCATTTAATTTGAAACTATCATAATTTGGTAAAGGTAAAGTAGGGGTTGAGAACACTTTTTCATAATGATATTGTAATTTTTCTTTATCATTATAGTATTTGTCTAGATTCATATTATAAAAATAGCTTAAAAAAATAGATTTCTTAATTTCACCAAAATGATAAATAAAAATACCAAATGTTGTTAATATAAAAATATAATTATCACTTAATAGCTTTGGTGTATAACAAATATTAAATTCATCCATTTTTTTTTTCACAAATTAAACTCCATTCATCAACATCAATTTTTTTATAAACTTGCAATTCAATATTTTTATAATTAATTTTTATTTTCCATTTAATTAAATTTTGAGACAATTCTATTGGTTCTTGATTTTCTTTAAATTTAAATTTTTCAGTTGATATATCTTCATATTTAATATTCATATGTGAATTAAATAAGTGAATAGCTAAGCGTTCATATGTTTCATAAGATTCCTTGAGAATATTATTATTATTATCAAAATAGTTATTCAAGTTTTCAAGAATTTCATCAGAATTTTCAAGTTTAATTTTCCAAACATATCCATTTATAACTCTGAATGCGTATTCATTTGTAATTTGAATTTGATTTGGTAAACTTTCAGTTCTGTATTCTTTTGATAATTCGTTATTCTGTTCTGAATGCTTTAAACGTTTTTCCCAATAATGTTTCATGATGGAATTCCAAATTTCACTATTATTTAATAAAGGAAGTAATAAATTACTTGAGCCAGTTAGTTTCATAAAATTATATAATTGAGTATCTAAATAATAGATAAAAACAATTATTCAATATAGTAAATCTTAATAATATAATTGTAAAACTCAAAAAAAAAAAAAGTTACCATTATTTATATCCAAAGAAACAATAGGAATGTCTAATTCAATTGAATAAATAATAATTTTATCTTTGATTTTTAGACAAGTAAAATGTTCATTACTTGAAATATTGATCATAAGCTTGTTATACTAAAAATAAAATAATGATTAATTAAAATAATACACTTTTGAAAAAAAGTTATTTGGATGAATAGAGATGTCGGCCGAAGGCCGATAGCACCTATCCAATTACTGAGGAGTTATAGTTCAGTCATTAAGAATATTGCGGCGGCCAATAGGAATTGATGCTACCAATAACGATTTCAATATTGGATGTCTCATAAAAATATCGGTCATTAAAATCCCGCATATTCCTTATCGACTGAACAATTTTATTACCTCATTATTCTCATCATTATAAAATATTCTTATACTTTTTCCAGTAAAAATATTACATTCGTAAATGGAATCATTTGAAGCAAAATAAAGTTTATCGTCTTTTGATATGCTGATAAACTGAAAATCTTTGCTTATCTCGTAAATTCTTTTACACATACATTTGCTATTTTTAATTTGTATAGAATAGATCCGATTACGAACATCATCATAAAATATAGTTCTCCCTTTAAATTAAAATTAAAAGTATAATAGCAAGCATCGAATTTTAAACTTAATTCAACTTCTTTATTATAACAAATATCTAATAAGTATATAAAAATTGAACGTTATTTTGGTGAATTAAATATATGACTATTTAATTTTATCAACCTACCTAATCTTTTTTCGGAAATATAAGCAAGTTTCTTATAATCTGAAACGCATATTTGTTCTATGATTCCCTTTGAAATAATAAAATCTATTTTATAGTCCGGTTCCTCATTTATGTCTTCAACAACATTCCAGCCAACGATTGAACGATCAAATTGACTATAAGTAACAAGGTATTTTTCATTTGGGGATATTTCTAATTTAGTAATAGGTAGTCCATTATGTAGTTTAGATTGTATATGTCCATATGGTTCAATTTTATCGATTTTGATTTTTTTCGTAGTATCACTCATTTGATAGAATTTAAAAGATTTATTTGTTACAACATACGTAATTATTGAATTATATATCAAATAATGGTCACACAATACCTGTGTCTTTTGTGTGGATGCATAGGATGCATAGGAAGGCGTTATTGAAGATCTAAAATAGAAATTTATGATCAAAATAAATCGTGTAACTTGATAATCAGTAAAATTGGACTGTACCGATCAAAGAAGGGCAAGTTGTATAAAAAAAATTAAAAAAAATTTAACGTAATTTAGTTTGGTCCGATTGATCAACATCACAGGACTCGACACCGTAAGGTATAACCATGTTTTAAAAGTCAACATAAATATCAATCTGTACGGACTCAAATAATTCTTTGATAGCAAATACAAGATTCATACAAGGAGATTGCGCCCATAAACTGGCAGATATTTATGTACGTTGGTTTTCTCGAGAATGAAACTGAAAGTTCATAAAGAACATAAAGACACCAAACTAAGATCAAGAACCTTTCTGGAGTTTTGACTTCATCTGACTTATTGAGAGTTTTAGAGGCTAAATCAGAGCTATCCAGTACTAGATCCATAGGTTAAGGCTCTGGACAACTATCAAAAAAAAAAAAAACCCAATATGTGGACGTAAACGTTATTTGCCTTTTTTCAAGATTTGAAAAATAGTATGTTTATTATAAAATATTTTTACAATTGATTACAGCCTGATCCATCTTGTAAAGATAATACTCTATAATTCCAGTGATCAAATTATAAATAAAATCCTTTACTACTTAAAAACTAACTAATATAAATAAATCAAAAAAATATGTAAACTATATAATCTACTATTGCTTTGACTGCATTTTTTTTTGTATTTCCTCTAATAATTGTCACAAGGAAACTTCATCAACAGGTTGAATATTAAGTTTGATTAATAAATTCTTTTTCAGTTCTGGAAATTCTTTAGTATTCCATTCGCCTTTACTTTTGACTTTTTCACGAGTCACATCAGCATAATAAATTAATAATGTCTTAAAAAATAAAGTAATATAAGGATTTAGAATTGTTGCAACAGCAGTAAATTATCCAAGTAATGATCCAAATTATCATATAATAATATTTTCCATATGTATTCCATTTAAAATTAATTATTGTCTCTCCGTTCCATGTTTTATAGATATTTCCACTTATTGTTTCAACAAATGGACTAGGTTTAGGTTTAATTAATTCTAATGAATGAACTAATGAAAGTTAAGTATATTATTGATTTTTGAATAGTGTATTGTTAAATTACTTTGAGTTAAATTAACCATTTGAAAATATTGAAGAATATGAAGATAAAAATTATCATTGTACTATAACAAAGAGAATCTATAATCATATTTGTTTCTAAATACCTTAAAATATATTCTGGGTAACATTCATTCAACAATGGCATCATACAATTAATATTTTATTAATTCTAACTTATGTTCTTTAATCGCAAATGATAAAATTATTCAATAAAAAATCTTGAAAAAATTGGGACGATATATTTCTTGTGTAGAATCTTTGCAATAATTGTAAAAAGAATGCATAGGTTTTAGTATATACAACGGGCTAATTAATGGACTAATTATGAAAAATCATAAAAAATTAACGGTCATAATGAACTTGTTTTTATTTTATTAATAATTTTATTCTAGATTCTCAATAAAGGATAAAATAATTTTCACTTTACACTTGAAAAGACGTCACGTTGCGCCGAATATTTAACTAAACATATTTGAATGTATATTAGTGAAATTATAATGAAATATTATTAACTGTAAAGAAATTGGGTATAAAAATCCGATTGAAACATTAACTTTTTCGACAGTATTAATCCTAAAATAATTAGTTATTGTAACATTTTCCTTCATAATTCTTTTTTTAAATTGATAAACAAGTTAACATTAAACATGGCAGGGAGCTATAGTCATAGTATAATTAGAACTGTAATAATTCTGACTTTTTTTTAATTAAGTTGGCTTATACTACCATACAGTATCATAATTATGA
>QZLH01000090.1:77609-123351 GCA_003833135.1 Oehlia diaphana | reverse complement strand
CCCCATCTTTGGTATTGATTTGCTGATTATATAAATACATTTCGAATCAAGCTTTTCTATTTTAGTACGATCGGCAACCAACAAATCTTTTAGTGTTTTAATAATTAGACGTCTATTTTACGATCGTTTGTTTAAATACATGTACACAGAAATATCGAGTTTATATTTGTATTATTTATAGTTTCAAGAAAGGGAAAAGGTAGATATTTCTTCTTTCCTCCCGTTTGAAACTGGTAATTCTCTTCTGTTACCTCACACTTATCCACAAATTACTGGGAACGTCGTCTCTTTGCGAATTATAAATATACAATTAACTTTTGCATAACAATACGCATTTGTCTCAATTGAATTTAATCAACAAATTTTAGATCGACTAATTAATAATCTTTGGATCACGTTATTAATACATTTGCGAAAATTAAAAATTGAATGAGAAATTAAAATAAAATCTTTATTTTAATTCATAGTTATAAATATATTTAAAAAATCGCTAATATTTGTTGCTGACTTAGCCAAGTCCTTTAAAAAACTTGTTGTCACCTGATCACCACGTTGAGGTGCAGCAACATTGATCAGGGGGGAACGAAGGGAAAAGGGAAAGGGAGAACGAAAGGGGAAGGGGAGTACGAAAGGGAAAGGGGAGAACGAAAGGGGAAGGGAGTACGAAAGGGGAAGGGGAGTACGAAAGGGAAGGGGAGTACGAAAGGGAAAGGGGATAACGAAAGGAAAGGGGAGAACGAAGGGGAAAGGGAATACGAAAGGGAAAGGGGAGTACGAAAGGGAAAGGGGAGAACGAAAGGGAAAGGGGAGTACGAAAGGGAAAGGGAATACGAAGGGGAAAGGGAATACGAAAGGGAAAGGGGAGAACGAAAGGGAAAGGGGAGTACGAAAGGGAAAGGGAGTACGAAAGGGAAAGGGGAGAACGAAAGGGAAAGGGGAGTACGAAAGGGAAAGGGGAGTACGAAAGGGAAAGGGGAGTACGAAAGGGGAAGGGAGTACGAAAGGGGAGGGGGAATACGAAAGGGAAGGGAGTACGAAAGGGAAAGGGAGAACGAAAGGGGAGGGGGAATACGAAAGGGAAAGGGGAGTACGAAAGGGAAAGGGGAGAACGAAAGGAAGGGGAAAACGAAAGAGACACAACCCACACTCCCACCTACATACCTAAAAGAAGATGTAAAAAAAAGAACCGAAGAGAAGACCTAATAAAAGGAAGACCTAAAGAAAAGAGAAGTCCTATCGGGTGAAGAAACCAAAAGAGAAGGGATGGAAGAGAAGACAGAGAGAAAGCAGACTTTTCGTTAAAACTAAGGTATTGGGGACATATTTATATTATCTATGTTATTATTTCAATTAATCACACGACATAAATGAGCCGTCACGTAAAGTCATAAATTCGTAATGACTCAGCATGATCATATGGTAATAATAAAATGAGCCGGAAAATTTTTTAACTCAACTAGTAATAATTATATTTGATTATGTCACGATTTTTTATATTTTGGATATAACCTATCACGTAACTTATAAAATAATAAAAATAAAAATTTATTTTAAGTAAAAATATTTTGAAAAAAAGGAAAATAATGTGTTCATGACTCGTAAGTTAATGAGTCATGACTAATCAATATATTATGCAAAAGACCTCAAAAAAAAATATAAATACTTTACCTTTCTTTTATCCTGTAAGATTTTTTTTTTCTTACAATAAATATACTTTATACTTCACTCTTTTCTACACTTTGTAAGATTTTTTTTCTTACAATATTTCACTCTTTTCTACACTTTATAACGAGTTTTTTTATATTTCACTCCACAAATTCTCTACACGTTATATTTTGGCTTTTGCTGCATGAATAACAGAAATTAGTGATTGTAACTTGGTTCAAAACCTTGATGAAAACTAACAGTTGTACATCGCTGAGATGCCGTGACCTTTTTGTTTTTATGAAAGACATCTTTATATATTTCAGAATTAGCAAAATTTTCTGTTACCATGCCAGCCCAATCATTTTGGTTCAATAGTACAGTATTACCATATATTGTATTTCAGATTATTTATTCAGAAGATTAAGATTAAGAAGATTACAAAGTTAACAATTAATTGGTCAAAAATGAAGTGTACATTTTTATTAATGTGGTTTTTTTAAAGCTTGGTGTAGACATAGATTACAAAATTGTCTCCAAAATCATCTGTTGATATCTTTAATATACAGTTGGGGTGTACGATATTAATGTACGAACTGACGTTAACGCTATCATGTGCAAGTGCATAACTCCTAAACTCGGGCCAGTTTGTACGTTAATATTGTACACCCCTACTGTACGTTAAGGACGCCCTGATATGAGTTATAGTTTTGATCATCAAGTTTGTTCTGGAAGGTTCCAGACCCTTAGCCCTTAACTGTTAATATACCTCCGATACCAAATGTAATTAAAAATTTTGGAACAAATTTCTTGAATGAATCATAACATTATTACAACACAAAATAATTGTACTTTTTTAATTATTTGTTCTGTTTATTAAAAATAAATTAATGATTGAGATTATTTTTATAATCCCCTGTCGCACTAAGTGTCCGAGTAATTAGCTGAGTTTATAAATGACCGGGAATCTTCGTTTAGTTATTTCCCGGTCTCATATAGATAGCCGGGAAATTACTAATTTAAGTTTAAAATAGTTAAATAGTTAATATATAATGAGTGACACGCTCCAGGGGATTACCCATTTATTTCCTGGGGAGGAAAACAATAGGGTTTCTTCCCTTCGGTAAAAAACCCTATTATTTTCAACTCCCCATGAAATAAATAATACTAATTAAAAATATTTACCGTACTATTTCCGAAATTAAACAACCCCGAGCCTGCATTATGGCGATTTTTACCAGAATTATGACTACTTTGGCCGGAATTAAGTTCAAAAATGGTTGTTTAATTTCGGAATGGTACGGTATATTACGTAAATTTTACTGGAGCAAGAACCAACCATGTTTATCAATAATGATTTTTTCAAAATTTACACCTCATATGTGGGTTTCAGCCTTTCAGGTAGCGTAACGAAAGACTATTATTTAATTATACTTTATTATTAGATTGCAAAATCTTGCAAACTTTCTTATGCAAAAAAATATATAGAGGTAAACAATAAAAAAAACTCATTATTCATTTAAAAGTAGAAGGATACACGGCATTGCCTAAAAAGGATTAAAGTTTTGTATAGAATATTGCTTTCGAAATAAAGTATGATTGAAAATTCTTAGTACTTTCTTTACTTAAAGAAGAAATATTTCTCCTGTTACATTTAAACACCATCAGAAAAAAGTCACTTTTATATACTTTTGGATGATATTGGCCTCACTCCTCCTCAAGTACCTAGTAAGGATAGGGGTCACCCATAAGAGGTATCATTATCGTATGATCATAAAATTATATGTTTAAAAATATTCATCCCAATAATTTTTATATGCTTTTTACATTAAATAAATTTTTTTATATTTTTATTGGATAACAAAAGTCACTGGACGGACTTTTTTTTTGAATGTTAAACCACATTAATGATTAATTCGTCGCCCAATAATTATGGAAAGACGATTCACCATAATAAAACGTATCGAATGGTGTATTTTCATGGCTCTAGCTTCGATACACCAGAGACATACTGTTCGATGCGTCTCATTAGTATGAATCCAATGTAGCACCTCAATATTTTTGTAGAAAAAATTAGTTTTTCAATATATAATACTTACTGAAAACTTTTAATAGAATGGATAATTTTGATGATTCAAAAAAAAAAAAAAAAAATTCCAATAGAAATATTAAAAATTCGTGTAAAAACATTTCGTCATTTTCAATAAGAAATCACACGACAATCTCACAAATCGGATTTTGTCAAAAATAATCGAGCATTCAATCTCTAGATACTGACCATTTGTAATTAATTATATGCGTAATTCTTTTGATTCTTTTGGTTCAAAAAACACCATAATAAAAATTGTAATATGAATTGACACAAAAGCTTAATTAAATTTAAACCACGCGATTCATTAAATTTTGTACAAGTTTTTATTTGAATAATTTCTTTGAATACAATTGGTTGAATCTTTACGAGTATAATATTAATTCTCCTATTGATTGATAATTCCAGATAATTCTTCTATATGTGGTTTCATTTTCTTTTATTTGAAATTTATACCAGAGATATAATAAGTATTTGTAGTTTAAAAACTAAAATATTCATGATTTTGATAAGTAAAAAAAAATCGTTGCCCTTTTTAATGTTTGCCAAATGATAAAAAACTAACTTTAAAGTTTATGGAAGAACCGAGAGTAAGTTAGAATGAGAGATCAAGAAATAAGAAAGCGATATTGCGATAAAAGCCAAAAATTAGTGAGACAAAAAAGATCAAAGTAGAATACAGTCCAAACAGAGTCAGTATTGGAACCAATTTTAATCTAACGGATTTTGAAATTGGAACACTGTTCCAACAATTTTAAAAATCGAGAACCGCTCACGACATTTTTTTTAATTGATCGCAGTCACATGATAAATGTGATACAACGTTCTAGTTTTTAATTTTTCTTGGTAAAACGAAGCAGAATTCGAAACAGAACTATCCATCCCTAAAAATAAGAGAAAAACATTAAAAAAACAAAGAAAGTCCAAATAAAGTAAGTGTCTTTTAAGTTTCCTTGAATGTTCTCATCCAGAATCAGCAAACTTGTTAATAAATGTAATTATAAGAAATTTGTATAGACACATAATGACATAAATCACTTGAATGTGATATCTTCATAGTGAAAATCGCAATAATCGTACATTCTTGAAACTTTTTTTCTATGTATAAATAACCATAATTGATTAGTAGTATCGGACAGTAGATCCGCAAATAATTTAACAAAACAGGCAAGACAATGAGAATAATAGTAAATTCAGCCCTTTGAAAGTCATTTAAATTTAGAAATCCTCGTTCAAAATCATCTCAAGAATCGATTATAAAAAGCCGTGTTACTGTTAACGTATGAATTAATGCACCGAATTTCGTTTTTTGTACATTGATTCATTTTCGTATCTCTACATTCCTAATAGGAAATGATAAAAATTATTATATATTAAATAAGAGTATAGAGCCACAAAAAATATTAGCAATTCTAATATTACCCTTCTGCATTGATGATATGGAATATTGCCCAAAAATAACAATGAAAGTCCCGAAGTTGCTTCATTGAACGACCGGAAAAAATTTTATCTTAATTACGTAATGTCTCGTTAGTTTCTAATACTTTTCATCAGCATTTCTTTGTCCAACAGTTGGTTCTGTTTCATTTCTTTGTTTAAAATTAAATTTTAGTAGAGATGTTATGGAAAAAAAATCAAGATTGAAATCAATTAGCATATGTTATTTTTGCATTTGATTCTCATGTATTACTCGTCTGGTTTCTTAAAATATAACAAAATAATCCCTTATCCCACGCCACCAAACTTCTTGAATAAAACAAGCGAACGTGAAAGTGACGTCCCGTCCATACCTACTTTGATTTCCCATACTCTGCAATTGATAAAAATACAATTTTTTCTTTTTTTATAACAAGGCCACCCATAAATTTACTTGCATTTCATTGTACAATGATTAAAATTATTAAATTACTTGTATTAGTCATGAAACTAATAACAATTCTCGTATTGGCGCTCTTTGTGGTAAAAATGTAATTGTTATCAGACAGCTCATCTATAACGAGATTACTTTAGAATTTCTGGAGTTTTTAGATTTTCTATTTTAATAAAAAAAAAAAAAAAGAGGATTTATTGTTCTTTCAACTTTCTAGTATATAATAACTACATATTTATTACTGTACTATAATTACGATTATCGTGTGTAACTTTTCTGATAATAAAATAGTTAATATGTTTAAT
This sequence comes from Oehlia diaphana, assembly GCA_003833135.1. Taxonomy (NCBI): domain Eukaryota; kingdom Fungi; phylum Glomeromycota; class Glomeromycetes; order Glomerales; family Glomeraceae; genus Oehlia; species Oehlia diaphana. Next base: position 117,443 of record QZLH01000090.1, on the reverse strand, counting down.
ATATTCATTAAATAGAATGAGTTATACTTTAATTTTTATAAATATAGAATTTTGTATGAATATTAAATAATATCAAAAGGCTTTGTTTCATTTTACTTGATATAATACTAAATTTGGGTTATCGAGTGATAAAAACGGATAAACGCGAAGCTTAAAAAGAAGTTGTATTAAAACACGTGACAATGTTCTAGAATTGTTTTTTTCAGAAAAATTCCGGTTTTTAACTTACAATGACTTACAAGTACGTAATTGTGAATAATTATTATTTTTAGATTAAGGAGCTCTTTTTTTCTTTCTTATTGTTCGATGTTACGCGTCAGTCGTTCATTTAACCAGATTTTAACTGCTAACTGCCAAGTTTGACGTTTAAGTAAATATTTACCTGCTTTCGTATTTATTGAATAATAAAGAATTAAAAATCCCTGAATAATTAATAATAAAAACAAATTGTTAGACTTTCACTAATCTACCATTTTAAAAGTATCCCTGAATACAAATAACTACTAAACCTTTTTATAAAGTCCAAATCCATTATTTTGCCAATAAGGAGATCCTGTATCTATACCTGTTTTTTCAAGTTTGTCGATCTATGTTTAGTTCTCATGATCTTTTCGAAATGTCCATCGATTTAATTTGTAATTCATTCTCCTCTGAATGAAATTCCTTATTGAGGTATTGTGTACTATAAATTTGTGATATAGAGTGACTTCTTAGTCATCACATGAATTAGCCCATCTTAATCATAAAATTCATCTTTATTGACTCCTTTTTTTAAAAAAAGAATCTTTACTTCTCTCTTATTAATTATGTCGACACATAATTTTTCGACAGAAGATTTAGCAAAGTCATTACTTGATAAATTGGATAGAAGTAATATCTTCCCGCCATTATTGAATAATCCAGAAACTTTTATTTCTACTCTAAGTAATTTATCGTTACTTCGACCAAGAAGACCCCCTAATGCTTTTTTACTTTGTCGAAAAAATGTCCAAGAGGAAGCAAAACGTAAAGGAAATTGTAACATGCGAGTAATAAGTAAAGTTACTGGAGTTTTATGGAAAGATGCTTCTCCAGATGAGAAAAAAGTTTATGAAAAATTGGCCAATCGGGTTCATGAAATTCATTATAAAAAAATTAGTAAAAATACTAAATCAACGACAAGGTCGTCATATTTATCACAAAATAAAGAGATTACCACTTCTAATCCCTATCCTGTTCCTACCTCATTTTCAACTTCTTATTCTCCTATTACTTTTGGTCAAGGTAATGATATTTTACTCTTAAATAATAATAACGGTAATAAATATAATTATAATAATTATTTTTCTAAATATTGATCCTAAATTATGATAAAACCTTTTTAAATTGTGAAATATAATTTAGTATATAATTTTTATATATTTCAATTTTTTTTACTCAATTTTTAAGACATCCAATAAGTTAAAAGAAATACGATATTAAAATTTTATGATTTTATATGCTTTAAATATATGACATTATATCAAATTAAATTTTCTGTTGTTATTTATTATTATTTAAATATCATTATCATTAGTAAATAATTTATAGGGCATTCATTATTATCATCATTCTTATTATTATCATTATTCATTTGCAGTTAACTATAAGGTTATAATATTATCTACTATAGCTTAACGTTCTGTATTTTCAGACATCCATTCTTATTATGATTTTGATTACAAGAAAGTTTAGAATTGAACTTTCAAATTTAGTTTTTTTTTTTTGTACCTTTTTTTTTTTTAATTAAGAGGCGTGATCAATTTTAATTATTTGAATAAATGAATAAAAGTTTAGCTGCTTTATCGATAAGATATTTACTTTTCGTTGTTTATAAAATGGCAATTTTTCACAAATGAATTTGAGTTTAAATATTATTATAAATTATATTAACATTTTATGAATCTCCAGTTTTATAATTAAAGGAATTATAAATACACTTTGTACTATTTGTTTTTCTTTAATCACTTTAGTCCTTTGACAATTTAAAATAACGAAAATGTATAATATGTTGTACGTATACTCTATAATCCGGTTGGTGTTATAAAAAAAGGATAGGTTGTTGTGGAGTCCATACCTCTTTTTTTTTTAGCCTCGAATCTCGGTGATTATACATTATCTATAGATAGGTGAATGATTGACGGAAATAAGCCACACTTGTGGCTCATTCGGCAAATCAAATTCATTCGTAATAAGAAAACCTTAATAACATTTATATTTAAAATCATTTGAAATAAATATTGAATTTCAGTTACACACTCAATATTTGATTGTGACTTATTGATGTGATATCTATCCACGTCGTTCAGATTTCTGGTGTAAATTAATGTAACACATCTGAGCAAAGCTCGGTTTAATAATATTATTATCCAAATTTGTTTAGTTAAACTTATTCCTGAACGAAAATCATCAAAATTTACAAAATTTTTTTTATATTATCTGTAAACCATTCCCAGTTACCAGCCACTACGATACAATTTGATTTGTTTGTGTAAGTCTTTTATTGGTATCATTAAGTATCAATAGGTTTACAAAACCGGGTCAATTCACTTGATCACTTGATAAGATTGATTTAATATAAAATTGTGATTCAAGTTAGTGAAAGTGCCTAATGTTGTCTTGAGCGGATAATATGATGTAAACAGGGTTGTGAAAGCTAAATAAGCAGAGTAGACATGGTATTTATATGGTATCATTTATGTGCAAGTTTGGGGGCCTATAAAAAAGGAACGCTCAGAAACATACTGTATATAACGGCGAAAATAATGACGGTCAGTTTTTTTTAATATAACACATAAACTTTATAATAAAGTTACTAGAATTTTTTTTATTTTCGAAGAGGAGTCAAAAGTACATATATTTTATTATATATAATTAATATTTGGTTTGGCCTCCATCTGCATCAACACAGATTTTGTCATGCTATTATTGCTAATAACTTAACTATTATTAACTATGCTATTTTCAAAATTATTTCATTCCTCTTAAATTGAGAAATAACTCATTCTTTTTTTTTTTTACTATCATTTTCTTAATATATTGCTTCAAAAATAAACCAAAATTTTCATTAGGATTTGAGACCCGGGCTTTAAAAATGAACAAGAAAGCTCATTATTGAAAGAAAAATATCTTAAAACAAATATGGAAGTTGTCATTTTATATAATTATCATAATAAAAAAGCTCATAAAATCTAAAAAAATTATTTGTTTGGCCCTATAAAAAATTTTTTCAGAAAAATGATCACGTGCCTGAATTTCTTATCATTTACCGCCAGAATTTTTTTTTTAGGGTGGTAAAAAAAAATACGCATATTCTAAAGTTTTCTCGATGAAATAAAATAAAATTAAAAAATGTGAAATAATTATCATTTTGGAATTTTTTTAGCTTTAGTGTGATATTTAGAATAATAAACATTCAGTTAGAATTTTGACATGTATTGCTTATAGAAATGCAAAAAATTCCTAGTTCAATAAAGAATTTCCTAAAATTTTATTTAAAGAAAAGGTTAACGGCTTAGCTTTATAAATAGATTTATTTATAATGGAAGCATCTGAAATTATTTATTCAATCTGATATAATAAGTAATGTTCTAATTAATCCAAATTAAGAAGCGGTGTTCTCACGGGGACTATATGTGAGAAATGAGTATATACAGTGTATTATTATAAAAATATCCATAAATATAGATAAAATATTCTATAGAAATTTATATGCACTATTCATTTTATGTACTTTTCCTGGACATTCCTTTTTATAGGGTACATTTAACCATTTAACCTGCATTTGGTACTTACAGTACCTAACATTATAAAAGTCTCTTGTCACTTTAGCTCTTACAAGTGAATGAGGAAGGAAAGGAAAGGACGAAATGAGGGAGACGAGAGAAGGAAAAGGAGAGAAGAAAGGTAATGCCGAAATTGCGCAATTACAGTACTTAGAGAAACCATAAAAAAAGTGAAGTTACTAGCAAACAATAGACACTGTTACATGACAAACAAGCAATTATTATAGGAGACAGACTCCGACATTACATAAATTAATATATCGTAATCACTGGGTCAATATTACGAAGATATTTTTCGATAAATATTAAACGTTTTGTCCTGAAAAAAAAAGCGCGAAAGTATTATTTTGATTCTAAAGAAAAATCATTGATTTAATTTATTCTGTTTGATATATTTCTCCAAAAATTTATAAATGAAAAAAATTGGTTTATATCTTGTATTGAATAAAAATTTATTTAGTAAAATTTCAACATAGAAAATTGAAGACAATAACAAAATATATGTTTTCACTAGTTTAGATCTACTTATATCCACTTTACTATTATTAATTTTTATTAAATGATTTTGCATCGCTATTGTCACTTGATATTGTTTAATATTATTAAACTCTCCATCAAATTCAAATTTTTGAAATAACAAACTTTATTTTATTTATTTTATTTATAATAAAGTATACAATAAATTGAATTTTATGTCGTCGGATACTCGCGTGATTATTATCACATGTTAAGTTTATTTCTCTTTGAAAAAACTTTGAATTAATTTTTCAAATTCTTCCAATTTTTCTGGATTTTCCCGATATTCTTTCATTTTGTCAGGAACTGGTACATTTAACCCTTTTTGAGTTGCTGGTCTTTTATCAATACGCTCGACCCAAGCTTTTAAATTTGGAAATTCATCAATACTTTCTACTCCAGAAAAAAAATGCCCTCTGATCATAGGATAACTAAGAGCATCCGCCAATGTAAACTTATTTCCTACTAAATACTCTTTTCCTTCCAATGATTTATCCATAACGCCGTAAAGTCTTTTGATTTCTTTGATACAATTATTGATGGCGAATGGAATTTTTTCTGGGAGGTACCTACCATAGAAGTTGGATTGTCCTTGCGTAGGCGCAATTCCTGACGTTTCGAACATAACCTAATATTTTGATAATAGTTTAATTTTTTTTAGTTAATCAAATTTTTTTGTGCGAATAAAATATTTACCCATTGAATAACTTGACTTCTCAATTTAGGATCATTCTTTGGTAATAATTTTTCTTCAGGATCATAATTTTCACAAAGATAAATCGCTATTGCGGTACTTTCAAATACAGGAAAATCTTCTTTACTATGATCAACAATAGTAGGAATTTTTCCATTCGGATTGATTTTTAAATACCAAGGTTCATATTGTTCCCCCTTTCCTAATTCAACTTGTTTTACTTTATAAGGAATTCCTAATTCTTCAAGAACGACACTAACTTTTACCCCGTTTTGAGTTCCGTAGGTGTAAAGAGTAATATCAGGAGTAGTCATTTTTTTTTTTTTTTTGTGAGTGGGAAGAAAAAAAATTTTTTTGATTCTTTTTTATAATCTAGATCATCATGATTACGTAATATGATTACGTATAATGATTTTCTTTTTTTGTAAAACAACGAAAATTGCGTAAATCTTTTAATTTATCTATTAAAGGTTTAATTCCCTTTGTCACAATCATATAATGGGATAATGATTCAACAATCATATAATGACAATTCGAATATTCATAATGGATAATGAAGAAATTCTAAAAGTACTACTTTCTCCCTGTTTCGGAATTTCCCATTTTGGCTAAAACCCAGTGCGCAGGACTAGCGAAGAGAAGGACGAAAACAAAAAAATCGATTATGTGAATTTCTCTAACCGCCACGTGATCGTCACTCGATGAAATCTTAAATTTTAGTTTTTCGCTCCGGACTTCAACGGTTCCCGTTTCCTATTGTAAGGTACAAATCAAAAGTTAATGTATTGTACTGTGAGCACGGTAATATTTTACTATGGTTTGCTACTAAGCGCTAAAGTATTATTCTTTATTCTAAGGAAAAATCATTGATTAATTTATTCTGTTTGATAAATTTCTCCATGATAATAACCCAAAAAATTTATAAATGAAAAAAATTGGGTATACTGTATTTATATTTAATAAAAATTTATTTAGTAAAATTTTCAACAAGGACATACTGTATTATTCATTCGAGATAATGTAAAGTCGCGCCGGAAAGTATCGCCCGATTTGAAATTGAAGACAATAACAAAATATATGTTTTCACTAGTTTATACATTAATAAAAAATTTATATCTTACTTTCTTCTCTGTTTCTAGATCTACATATATCCACTTTACCTTTCAAAGTATAGAATAACCCTATTGGTTTCATAAAAGTATATCGTTAAATGGAGTATTGAAACTTTCTTTTTTCTTTATGCGTATCATTCACTTTGCATATGATCCGAGACCTTTCCGAGAACCATCCTATTTTTGAAACATATTCTAATAATTATTTATAGGTTAATCGATGTTTTTATTGGCGCGTGAAAAAAAAAAATTAAATAATTTTGTTTCATCGTTGTTACAATTAGGGGTGCAGACTTTTTCTTTTTTTAGCTACGTCGCTCATTAAGTCAAACGAAAGGTTGTGTAACTCGTGGCGTAGCTCGATATTATATAAATTATTTATGTGTGCATCTGCAGACGTTATTGACGTAACTTTGTTACGGCTAAAAGTTTACTTACAATATATTTTTTAATATACATAGATTATTACGGAAAATTTATTATTTAATTTTTATTTATTAAATGATTTTGCATCGCTATCGTCACTTGATATTGTTTAATTAAACTCACCAACAAATTCAAATCTTTGAAATAACTAATTTTACTTTATTTATGATAAAGTATACACTAAATTGAATTCATGTCGTCGGATACTCGCGTGATTATTATCACATGTTAAGTCGCTTTTTGACAAGACTTTGAATCGATTTTACAAATTCTTCCATTTTTTCTGGATTTTCCCGATATTCTTTCATTTGGTCAGGAACTGGTACATTTAACCCTTTTTGAGTTGCTGTTCTTTTATCAATACGCTCGACCCAAGCTTTTAAATTTGGAAATTCATCAATACTTTCTACTCCAGAAAAAAAATGCCCTCTGATCATAGGATAACTAATAGCATCCGCCAATGTGAACTTATTTCCTACTAAATACTCTTTTCCTTCCAATGATTTATTCAAAACGCCGTAAAGTCTTTTGATTTCATTGGTACAATTATTAATGACGAATGGAATTTTTTCTGGGAAGTACCTGCAATAGAAGTTGGATAGTCCTTGCGTAGGCGCAATTCCTGACGTTTCGAACATAACCTAGTATTTTGATAAAAGTTTTAATTTATTTTTTTTAGTTAATAAAATTTTTTTGTGCGAATAAAATATTTACCCATTGAATAACTTGACTTCTCAATTTAGGATCATTCTTTGGTAATAATTTTTCTTCAGGATCATAATTTTCACAAAGATAAATCGCTATAGCGGTACTTTCAAATACAGGAAAATCTTCTTTACCATGATCAACGATAGCAGGAATTTTCCCATTCGGATTGATTTTTAAAAACCAAGGTTCATATTGTTCCCCCTTTAGCAATTCAATTTGTTTTACTTTATAAGGAATTCCTAATTCTTCAAGAACAACACTAGCTTTTACCCCATTTTGAGTTCCGGAAGTATAAAGAGTAATATCAGGAGTAGTCATTTTTTTTTTCGAGTGGAGAAAAAAAAAATCTTTCGATTCTTTTTATAAATCTAGATCATCATGATTTATGTAGTAAACAACGAAAATGCGTAAATCGATTAATTTATCTATTAAATCATATAATGAGAATATATATAATGGATAATGATTCACAATCATATAATGGATAATGACATAATCATTAACCAATGAAGTTAATGTACTGTGAGCACTATTTTTTTGCTACGAAGCTTACACCATGTGACCTATAAAATTTTCTGGCTGATAAATGATCATTTTCTAGTTTTCATTCCAACAAAACTCCGATATGTGATCAATTTTCTAAAAAATTAGATAAATAAACTTGACTAAATATCAACAGCCATTAAATGTAATATATATCCTTTTTGGATTTGCCCTTTTCAAAATCTTTTATACTTTTAAGAAAGAAAATTCCCTATAAAAAAAATTCTGGAAAAAACTGAAAAAACTCCTGATTAAATAATCATTTTTATAGTTTTTATTCCGAAGAAAGGCACGTGACAGTGGTAATTGTCACCAAACCAGCATTATGATGTACTTTTGGCCAAAATTAAAAATCTAACAAAAACACTGGCCGGCATTACATCATAATCCACCACTAGTAAATAGATCGGTCTAGGCCTTTCCTTATTTGGTAATAAACAATGTAAATCTGTATGGTACGCGCGTGATATTTAAACATATAAATACATATACTACATGTTATTGTAACACCCCCACTGGTATACCCAGAAAAAAAATTTCTATCAAAAATGAATTCTATAAATTTTTTAAGCTTTATTAAAAATCTTAATAAATTTGAATATTGCTAAATCTTATTATATCAGCATTAGCAAATATTAATAGGTAGAATTTTATGGTATTTTTAATTCTACCTAAAACTCTACCCTAATTCTGGTAAGATAATAATCACTAATAGCAATATTTATTAAATTTTTTTTTTAGAAAAATAATCTCCATTAAAAATATCTTAAATAGATTCTTAAAATAAATTTTATAAATTTTTTCAAATTTAATATTTAAATTTTAAAGGATATATATATATCATTTAATATTCAGTATAATATAAGTTTACCCCTTCTTTTTTTCTTATTAAATTTAACAACTAATTAATTATAATATTTATAAATCATAAATCATATAATTTTATTAAGTATAATTAAGGTTGCTAGAGAAACTAGAAGGTTTTAGCAAGTTGGCAAAATGCCAAAATGGTGAAACTTTGCTAAAACTATATGAAAGTCTTATTAAAAAGTTGGCAAAATTCTGAAGAAAAGTGAAACTTAACAAAACTCATTATAAATGCCAAAACTGCTAAAACCTTGCCAAAACTATATAAAATTATTGTAAAATTTTAAAGAAACTAATTATAGAATTTTGAAAAAGTTTAGGCAGGCAATCTTAAGTATAATATAAAATCTTAAATTATTTTTCTCATTCTTTTAATATAAATTATATAATATATGTTATGCCTCAGATTGATTCTTGTCTTAGATTAAAACACACTAATAGAATGTGACAGTTAATATTATTACACGTGATGATCTACATAGTATTATTACTATATATGATAATATCATGTGTTTTAGCTTTTATTTCACGCAAGATGTGATTTAAGGCATAACATATATAAACTTTTTTAATTAAACTAATAAAACTTAGTGCTCCTAAACAAACGGGTCAACCTAGGTCATGTGACTCGATCCAACTTAAAAGTTTGGGTCAGATTCAATAATTTTTATGACCTGATGACCCGTATAACCCGACCTAGTTGACCTGAGTTATTGAACAAATACTAACTTATTATAATAAATGAATGATAACAAAGCTTCATAATATTATAAATCTATTAAATCTATTATAATTTCATTAAGGTTTCATTATAATGCTGAAAAATGATGGTTGCTCATTTTTTTTTCTTTGAAAATTTGGGTTTAGACCTGAGATATCCGGTCAAACTATATTCAGGTCAGGTTTAGGGTCAAGACTTTTCACTTTAGTAGGGTTGGGTATATCTTCAAAATCTGACCTGATTTGACCTGTTAGGAGCACTAATAAAACTATATAACAAAATAAACTACTTGTCATTTCATTTTGAAATCTTATATAAGTCAAGCACTTTTTATAAGGCTATACAAATGTAATATTATATATAATTATTATAATAATTAATAAAATAAATATAACAAAAATTATAAATATAATTATTATCCCTTAAACCATAAGCAATTGCAGGTAAATTTACCTGCAATTTTACCAAATTTTAGCTTTCATCTAATTTTATGAAAAATAAAGCAATTTTTTTTCAAAATAGTTTAAATTGTATATTGTGCAGCAATTATTACTATTTATTAATTATATATTAAAAAATTAAAAATTACCTATTAATTAAAAGTTGTATTTTAAAATAATTACAAAATTTTAAGAAACTTTGCACTTAACTTTGATAATTTCATTAATAATTAATTGTGGCTATATAAAAGCTTAATAGAATATATAGAATTTTATATAAAAAATACTTTTGTTAATATGATTGTTAATATTTAAAGTAGAATTTTAACTTTATATAAAGTCTTAATAAATTATATATTTATAAAAATTAAATTTTTTATCTCTATTTTGTTTATTATAATGCAAAATTTTTATAATGAAAATAAAAAGTTATAATAAATATTTAAATAAAGAAAAATATGGTAAGAAAAGTGTAGATTTTATTATATAAAAATTTTGGTACTATTTTTGCAGGTTAATTTTTCATCTAATTTTATTAATTAATCACATATCTAACTGTTACAATTTATGGCCAGAATATAGATCAATTTGGCTGCAAAATTATGTGACAATCTGGTCAAAATTAAAAAAGGTTTTATAGCGTCATTTATCTTAATTTAAAAATTGCAGGCAAATTTGCCTATAATATAGTTTAAGGGGGTAAAAATTATGTTCTTAACCTTCCTTGTATTACTTTCTTGACTTAATCAAATATGCATAATTATGTATGACAAAAATGTTCTTTTTTAGACCTGCAAAAAAATATTAGCATGTTGTTATTTTTCTTATTTCCATAATTTTTTAAAAGTTATATACATAAAGAAATTAATATTTAGTGTAGTTTAGTATTTATTATTTAATTAATATACTTCTCTTAAATGTAATCTATTTATTAGCTATCTTTTGTAAATAAAATAAAATTATTTTAATTTTATAAATATTGTAGAAATAAAAAAGTATTAAAAAATGCTATTTTTGTTAAAAATAAAATATTTTTTTTTTGTTTATCACATATCATGTTTCAGGTCAAGAAAGGAATATTTTTGTCATACATAATCATGCATATTTTGACCAGATCAAGAAAGTAATATGAGGAGTGTCAAAAAGGTAATTTTTGCATTTAAGGAATAATAGATTAATAAATTAGAAAATAAAATCTATTATTAAATCTAAATTAATTATTATTGCATTTTGTTTAATATATATTAAATGGATTTATAATACTTTTTATATAGAAAAATATAATTTTTTAAATCTTTTTATAATTACTAAACCTGTTGCATTTTTATATAATGATTGTATAAAAGTTTACTTATAAAATAAGTCATTTTAAACTTAAAATAAAAATCATACATAAAATTCTTTGCAGATCTTACTATAAAAGAAAATTTTATATTATTATGATTTTTTTCTTTTAGCTAATTAATCAATAGAAATTTAAAAAAAAAGTAAAATAAAAATTATTAGTAAAGAACTATAACTATAATTATCAAACTTTTATACAATTAAAACAAAAAATAACAAAAATAAATGAAAATAAAGGGAAACAGTCAGTAACAAAATCACACTACTACTTCATCATCCCTAAAATTAGGTCTACTGATCATTCTGTATAGAATTCCTCAAGATACTCCTAATTTTCTTAGCATCAATCTAATATCAGCTAAAACAGTTAGTTTATCAACATCGTCTAAGCCCCTATTAATCTTCTTGATTTGGTTAGTCTCCTTATATTTCTTACTTAACTGCGTTATATTAGTAGATTTCTGAGAAACCTTGAAATTGTCATCTTGCTTCACCTTTTGATGGCGGTTCCTTCTTTGTTTCAAATTAGGGTATAATATCTTTTTCAATCACCAGTGAATTCTTCCAAGCTAAAAGCTTTACCAATGATTTTATCCAAGTTAGTCCACGATTTGTAGTAAGTAATTAACTTGTGAATACCTATCTTAAATTAATTTAAATGCTTTACACCCTATAGATGTAAGAATAGAGTAAGCAGGATTAGCCAGATATAAGGATATAGTAATAGTTACTTCTTTGATGTAAAGCATCATTTGATGCAAGTATGCTGAACATTTTCATTGTACAGCGGAAATGAGATGTTTTTCGATATTTATAATGTTGTATAGTTTCAAATTTATACTATAAATATAAAAAAAAAATTGCTATACTATTATAAATATAAATTGTAAAATTCTCTATATAATTATTGTATATTTATAGTAATAGAAGCAAAAACTTCTATCAAAACCTAAAATCATAGTATAATGATTTAATATAATAAGTTAACAACAATTAATAATAATAATTATAAATTTTATTATTATTTATTAATTATTATAAAACAGTATAATTAAGATAATAGCTCATCAGGAACATTTGCTGATTAAGTTGGGTATTTTAGAGGTTAATGTTTATGATTATGTAAACTTCTTACCATAATTAAATATCGATCCCTATAAGGATAAATAAAAAAAAAAAAAACAATTAAGATAATAAATTTTAATTGAAAAATTTGGTTAATTGAATTTGCTTTTTACAATTCATTAAAAATATTTATTAGTCAAGTAAAGTATTTTAGAAATTTATATTTATAAATATATATAGTGTTATTAAATCTAAGTCACGCTAAAGTCTAAACTATGCTAATGAGATTGATTCAGTCTAATTTTAACTTAAAGCTGATTCAGCTCAGTTTGACTTCAACTTGAAGTTGATTCAGTTCAGTTCAACTTAGTTGAAATAGGCCGATAAAACTGATAGAACTGATAGAACTGATGAGATTAATAATAGTAAGCTGATAGGACTAATGGGATCAATAAGACTGATTGGTAGGCTGATGGTAGAGGTCGATAAGACTGATAGGTAATGTCTAAATTAATTACAATGTTAGTTATATTATAGTATAGTGCTGGCCAAAATTATACAGGTTTAACTGGTATTACAGTATAGTAATGTTGGCCAAAATTATGCTTATTTGGTTGGCATTACAATATAGTTTTTAATTATACTAATTTGGCTGAAATTACAGCTATCAGTGCCATCAACTTCTTTTAATTCTATCAGTTCTATCAGTCTCATCAGCTCGCTTCAACTTCAATGGCTTAGTCTGATTTGGCTTGACTTGAATCTTCAAGTCAATATGGTTCAGTTTGAATTAGCTTGATTTCTAATCAGTTCAGTTTAAAATCAGAATAAATCAGACCATTAATAATACTAAATACGTAAATTAATTATCATAAATAAAATATTGATCTTTAATAAGGTAAATAAAAAAATTTACTTTTTAATATTAGCTTAAATATTAAGTTTTTGAATTATTTAAAATATTTTTCTAAAAATATACTTATTGTTATTTGCTAATTATTTTCTCTTAAATTAACTTTATAATATTATTTTCATTTAAAATTAGTACTAAAATTAATTTATTTATAATAAAGGTCACTATAAAAAATTGGCCTTTTATTAATAATTTTTAGTTTTTACCTTACTTTTTTTTAAATTTTAGCAAAAAAAAAAAAAATCATAATATTATAATATAAAATTTTCTTTTATAATAGAATATCTTATAAGTAAGCAGATTCTTTAGTACTTTTTTCTTCAAGTCATAAAAATCATTTAAAGTATTTTAAAATAGTGTATTTTAAAATAGTAGCAATCTAAATTTCAATAATTTGATTAGTTCTATTTTATTATTATTTAAGATTGTATTGTATCAGTTATATTATCTTTAATTCAGTTATAAAAGCAATATTTCAGTTTTAATCTAATAATTAAAGATTGTATTATTGCTTAAATTTTCTTATATATCTAGAATTCTGAAAAATATATAAATAGGTAAAATTTCAAGTTACTTAGAATTTGCCAAAAAAATTGTGTAAATCTTTACTTTTTAAATAATACTGGCTAGAAATTAAATTTTCTAATTTAGAAACTGGCTAATATTATTATAGTTCTACCCTAAAGAAATGCTTAGAGCTCAGTAAAATTTTTTTGGCTAGATCTTACCTATTTATATATTTTCTGAGGTTCTATTGTACTTATAAAGGAGAATTTTATATGATGTGATTATACAGGAGGTGATTATATAGGGGATCAACTGTATTAAATTTATTCTAATTAGAACTTTTAAATAAGCTAACTTTAATTACTAAATAGCAATTAACACTTTTTTTCACTAATAGTAATTGTTATTTAGTAAAATTTTAAATAGAATTAAAAATATTATTAAAATACTATTCATTAATATTTATTATTACAGTTAAACCTTAATATAGCGAACTCTTGATATAATGAATTTTTTAGACAACTATAATAAATTTCTCTTACTATAATGAATTAACCAATCAAATCTCTTAAAATCTTCACTATAGCCCTATAGTGAAGTTGAGGTCTGGAACCTAAAGTTCATTATAACAAGAATTGACTGTAAACAGTGAAATTTAATTTAATAAAACTATTTGTTTAAGTAAAAATATCTAGTATCAAAAATTTCAATATATTGGATTTCATATAAAAATCAGATGAAATTCCATTATATCAAGTTTTTATTTATATAATATAAACAAAATTTAGATTATTTTATTTTCAAAAAATTTTTTATATTAAAACTAACTAATATTTAAAAAAATTATCTATTTTACTCTATTTTTATAATAAAAATAACAATATTATCATTTTGTTCAAAAATATTATTAGTATTAGACTACAAATTCAATTATTCAGTTCACGTAACATTAAAATTTAAAATCGATCCAGGGACCTGGGGTTTATTGTTTATTAATAAAAAAAAGTTTATATATAAAATCATGACAACTGATTGGTTGGCTTTTAAAGGGGTGGAATTTATTTTTGCCCAAAAAGATTTCAGCCACGTGATAAACTTACCCGCCAATAAAATTACATCCAGATCACGTGATAAACTTTTTACATATAAACTTTTTTTTGTTGAAATTTGAAAAAATGATCCGACTGGGTGAAGTGAACCAAAAAATCAAATTTGTGTGGCCTTATATAAAATAAATTTTATTGGTTTAAAAATGTAGATCATCATATTAGCACACCATATTTTGGCCAAATGTACTAATAAATATATTAATAAAACCTCCTCTATAGTCACAACATATGACTTTTTTATAATCATACCCTTTTTTTTCAGTCCCAAAGGGTGTGACTATAAAGGGGGCTGACTGTAACAATAAATCTATATACTGTATATATAAAAACAAATTAAAATATTTTAGTCTAAAAAGCCTAAAAGTTGAAATAAAGTTAAACTAAGTCAAAATTACATCATATCACATGATTTTAATAATTGCAAAATATTTATCACCATTTTGATTCCTTATAAATTTTGAATTTTAATATATAAATCATGTGACTAAAACTTAATTTTTATTTCAACTTTTTCTTGGAAGGGATCAGATCAAATATAATAAGTTAACTATATATTACAAACTCATTTTAAAGTCAATGCAATTTTTTACTGAAGTTCAGTATAACAACTTTTCTGATTTTTCTGTCCAAAAGGATATCTTTTATAATAATAGATATTTCAACCAAAAAGTAGATATTTTTTATATTTAATAACTAGAATTTTAATAATAAAAAATAAAATATTTGTTAAATAAGCTTAAAAATGACATTTAATCATCCCTAATACTTTTAAGTAAATTTGCAGAATACACTTACTGAAAGTTATATTGTTTAAATTTTTTGTTATAAGGTCATATAATATATATAAAAATATACTCTATAAAGCTAAAATATGATAGTATCAAAATAAATATATATTTATAAAAATAACGTATAAGTTATACTTAATTATTTTTTAATGTTCGCATCACATCTGCAGGTCGGATAATTTAATTATGTTTTTGTGATTATGCGAAATCTAATTAATAATAATAAAGCGTCACAAGTACATTAAAAAAACACTTAATTAATTTGTTATTTCTTTAGTAAGATTTTTTTTAGTAATCATAAGAATAAGCTTATCTATCAAATAATTGGCGTGACATAAAATTATAATCAATTTAAAAAAATGGCCAGATTTATATATAAATTGGCCTGAATTAATGGCATATATAGTAATTCATAATTCTGGCCAAAATTATAATTATAGTCCAATTCGGAAGTATTCATTTCCATTAGGATCAAAGTTTTCTAACACAAGAAACAGTTTCTGGAAATTGTGTTCAGGTTAGAAATAAAATAAAGAAATAGATTATTGATAATTTATTTTAATTCAGACAAAAAATGAAAGAAATAGTTGTTTTATGTGAAATTTTATTCATTATGATCCATAAATTAGTATTCAGTTCACCACGAATATTATTAATAAAACCTTCATCAGACTTTACATCTAGATAGCTTTATAAGAAGCATTCGTTATTCTAGATTTTCGTGATGCGGATCATGCGATATGCATTGAACGAATAATATACAGTATAAATTGATCGTTAATATTAAATTAACTAATAATGTCATTATATAGGTTTATTTTATAAAAGAGTTAAAAATATTTATTTATATTTTCATTGAATATTACAGTGAAGTTTTCGAATTCTTGCATCTATTATTCTTACTTCATTAATCATTCTGATTTTCTCATCTATTATTGATGATATGGACTAATCGAGAGTAAATGAACAATTAGAATCTTATCATCCACTACTCAAATTTCATTTATCTCAAGTTCATAATACATATATTCACGCGAATGTCGCTTGTATATTCACGTTTTCTTAAATTATTCGTTTCATTCTTAACTCGTATAACCTATTTTATGCAATCTGAATAATACCAGTTGATGATTTCCTTTTCATCACTCTGTCATGGTATATTACCATTGTATCGTATCTGAATCATATATTTGTAAATAATACACAGTGAAATTCGATATAATGGAACCATCCTTCCCATTAGTAAAATTTGCCAAAAATCCGTTATATCAAGAATTTCGTTATATCAAGGGTAAGTTAATTATAAATTATGATAATCCCCAATTCCGATATTTCAAGATTTTACTTATGATCCGTTATATCGAGGTTCCGGTATATCGAATTTCACTGTACTGTAAATGATAAAATTGAAAAGGTACTTGAATTAATACTTTTATTATTGTAAATGGAGTAGTATAAAGTCAAAATAGTTAGGATGAAATAACAAATTTCGAGATAACATCAAGAGATTTTTTTCCACTTAAAATTCACATCAAATATTATGGAAATATGCGGAAATCTGAATAGTTACCAAACACCCTGTGACAAAACACTTGGTATTCTTGGCGTAGATCCACGGATATATAGGAATGTAATGTATGGAATTCCACGTATTCCTGAGCCAATCCATATGGAATTACGTAGACCGATCTACCTAAAAATTTCATGATGAAGCTTCATTATTGAGTTGATATTTTATTACATAGCTTGTATAACATTAACTTTGGATTGTCAACCTTAGTATATATATGTAATAGCTCATTTAGTTATTTTAAATAAATGAACTTACCAAATTCGAAGATTTCACATCAATCTCTAGGACTCAATCTACGTCTTATAATATATCCAGTAAACGAATAAAAAATACCAACGTGCTTGTTCAAAGACAGTATCAATTTCGTTCTAATCCTACGTTATTATTTAGTGATTCTTCAATCCAATGTAAATAACAACGTTATCATTGAAAGCCAAGTCGCTAAAAAAGCACATTATTGTGAAAAAATTAAACCCGATCTCATTTTAGTTTGATAATCATCGAAGGTCATTTCGAGTTGAAATGGAACTTACCCAGACGCAAATCAGTCAATCAAATCAATGCTAGACAACATGAGAAAATAATTCTATTAGTTCTTATGAACAAAACTTTGTTGAAAAATTTTGGGAGCAAGGTTATATTATATATAATACTTACTTGCCATGATAAACTTTGATATCCTTGTATTTTTCCAAAAATTTTGTCTTTGTTCCCAAAGGTATAACTTTTTTTAGCATATGGATTATGGATAACACGTAGCATATATTTGAATTCTAGCATATATTTGAATTCTTCAACCCATTTTTGTGACTGTACATGATTTCTTTGTTTCGAATAATTCTTCAACAACTTTTTTTTTGGCTTTACATAATTTCTTTGTCTCTTAATTCTTCAACACTTTTTGTGACTGCACATTCAACATTTTTTTGTGGCTACACATGATTTCTTTGTTTCGCGTTCAATTAATGAAATTTCAGCCGAAATATTTTCGGCCCGAGTTATGTAGATCACTTTACAATCAGTTTTAAAGAAATTGAACGTAAAAACGGTTAGAAAGTAATAATTAATGACTGTAGAGAGAAAAAAAAAATGTATTCTAAATCTTTTAATTCGTGAAAATTATTGTCTGAATCATAATTATAAAATTATTATCAATTATATACTTACTTTAAAAACGGTTGAACCACCAAAAATTTAAAGAACAAATAACATATCATGAACTAGTGTTTTAACTTAAATCTATCTTCTATCTTTAACAAATAATTGAATTAGATGCTGCTAAATAAAAAAAATAATGGATGAATATTAAGTATTGTCAGAAATATTTTTTAGCTAATTGTGGAAAAGTGACCTTTTTTCCTGCCCTCCATTTTTAAAGGTTCATTTTTTTTTTTAACAAAAAAAAAAAGAAAGAAAAAAGAACCTCCGATTTTGCATTTCGAATGAATACTCTAAAATTCCGTAACTTCCCGTAATGATAAGGAAGGATATTAGATAATTTAATTTTATTTTATATATAATAATAGTATACAATATAATTAAATACATTTATTTAAATACAGAATGAATAAGGAATTGAATTATTGGTTCTGTACACAATCGAATTGTAATTAAAACCGGGTCTAAATCCGAATAGGTTTTTATTTTGGGGAGACCAAAACTAATAAAACCGGTTTTATGCACGCCAACATTATTAATCTAAATTTTAAGCCCCTTGTTTACCAAATTGATTTTGGATCAACCGGTATCATCAAACCGGTCAGGAGCAAATGAAACCGAATCCAACTCATTGACCCAATAATGAAACAGCAAAAGACTATCGTTCCAGGATCTCATTCATAGGATTTTTAACAAAATTGATTGTTCAATACGAAGAATTTCAAAGAAACAATTGTCAAAAAGTTTTGTTTCAATTTTAATACGTTTTAATCACTCAAATTCTTTCATAATTTTAGAATAGAACTGTAAGAGAATGATAATAAAAAAAAAAGAAAGAAAGAAAGAAAAGGAGATAACAAAGATAACAAAATGTATATTTTTATTTTGTTCATTTATTTAAAAATAACTTTAATTTTTTATTTTAGTAAAAAAAAAAAGAAATTTTTATACAGTATAATGATGATTATGATGATATTAATATAAATTATGTTTAAGTTACATTGATTAATTAAACACGATTTTATTATTGCATTCTTATTTATTTATTATGTATTAAATCAAAATTAAAAAAAAAAAAAGAAAGTTAAATTTAAATCTAAATCATCCAAAGTTGGTTTGGTGTTTCTTATAATGTAAATTGTATTCTGTTATGAAAATTCCCACAAAGAGATCATAAACTTTGGTATCACATGGTCAATTAGCAAAATTTATTTATTTTAGTTTTTTTTATTTCCGGAAATCTGCATCGGATGTAGGATTATCCGAGATCTTTTGCGGGATTTCCACGCCATTCAAATTACATTCATACTGTCATTTTTTGATTCTATTAAAAATACATAATTATAAAATCTAGTCTCTATTCATATACTAAATTCGAATTGTTCGTAATACCTTACGAATTTTTTTTTTTTTTTTTGATTGTTTAATTGTTTCCAAATAAAACTTTGATTAAAGATGATGTGTGCATATTTCGATGAAATATTATTATTATTATTATATAAATATATATATTTTTTTTAAGTTTTTTTATAATTCCTGTAACACAACTAATTAATATTATTTGTGATATTGATCAAATTCAAAATCTTGTTCGATTAAATAGTCTAATTGATCGATCAATCATAATTTAGTATTTCGTGATTTTAGAATAAACATTAAACAATAATAATTATAAATAAATATATTGCTATATTTTAATTTCCTTTTTATTTTTTCATATGATTTAAATAATAATTGATTACAATATTATATAATATTGTTCAAATCAAGTAATTACTTATTTAAGTTTTATGTTAAACGTGAAATTCCGGACGGATGAAAAGTTTTTGATTTATGACAGATCTACAAAGAACTTTTTTTTTTTTGTTCGTTTCAACGGTGCTTCCGTGGAAGATCCGGATCGACTAAAAAGAGGAGTTGTTAATGGCTTGTTCTAATACTATTATGTACAATCATTTGCATTAATGCGGCGTGATGAACTTAATCTTTGAATCCGCATTAAGAGAACAACAAAAAATGTTCGTGCCATTTGATAACTTGATGACACACACACAAAATACATTTTTAATTTTTTGCATTCATTTCTATAAACAAAGAAAATCTGAAAATGATTCGTTCAAAAGATTTATTTTTACATGTACGAACTTTTTTTTTTTTCTGTAAGTTATACAAAGTATACAACACATTAACAACAACAACCCCCCAAAAAAAAGGATTCCGAAACAAATTAATTAAATCATTTTTTTTCATACATAATGCCACAAACAATAAACAAATAAATATTCCGTGTTTGCTATTTTTATAACAAGAGATTAAAAGAGTCTCAAAATCAAATATTATTTCCCTTAATTGGATTCTTTAAAATAAAAAAAATTTTTTTTTTTTTTATTTATTGGAAAAAAAAAAAAAAAATACCGCGAGTATAATACGTGAGAAACTTAATTTTCTCACTCCTAACTTGTCTATAATTTAATAATAATAATAATAATAATAAATAATAATATTAATATTAATAATAATAATAATAATAATAATAAAAAAAACAACAATAATAATTTATTACTTTACTCATAACTTATAAAAAAAAATGTCAGAAAAATATTTTTTTCTTTTTGAAACATGTATTAAATGCATTGAGTAGTATACAAAAAAAAAATGACAGATTTTTTAACTTGAAAAAAAAAAAAATTCTTTTTTGCTTGTATCCGAAATAACGTCATGAGAGTCATGGGGCGAAATTTTTTTATTTTTTGGGATTTTAATCAATATACTTGATTTAGTTAAATACTCCTGCAGTATTACTGTTATCATCCTAGTTCATTAATCAAAATAAGAATTCAATTACTTTTTTAATTGATAAAATTTATATGACCAATAAGATTTTAGATATTATGAAATTTATAAAAATTGACATTTTATATAACAGATCAATAATTTAACTTTATTTGGATTAATTAATTGCTTTAACTGTATGTACAATGCCTTGACGACGTGTATTTATTGTCTATTTTTAGCATTGTGCAGCATGATAATCCCATTTCTTCATCCCAGAAATTCGGTACATATTTCCTGGTAAGTTCATAAGAATATCATGTTCATATATGGTTAGTCCAAATTTTAATTATTTTTCCAATTTCTCACATTTCATACATTTACTATGTACGTCTTTTCCAGTAAAAATAAAAAAAATTAAAAATTAAAAATAAAAAAAAATAAAAAAAAGTCTATTGTTATAATCTCCTAAATTGTTATTATTCCTAAATTAATCTATTTCTTTCAAAAAATTGTTAAAATTATTAAAATTAACAAATAAAGAAAATAAAATAAAATAAAATAAAATAAAAAAAAAAAATTTCAAAAGATAAAAAAAATCTCAAACATCTAATTTTTTTTTCGTAACTATTTCGGGAAATAAATATTACGTATGTGAAACTTTTCACTCAAATTTGGCAAATTATTTTTAACAAACATGTTGATAACGTAATACAAGGGTGAAAAAATGTGAAAAAATGGATTGTCGTATATACCGTTTAATTCCAGCTTTTTTTTTTTTATTTTGAAAAGTCGTGAAAAAAAAAAAAAAAAATTCTTTTCATTATGTTTGAAATGTTTTGTTTGAAATGTTTCGTATCATATAAAGATATTTAATGATAAGTTATTTTTATTTTATTTAATTCTATTATTACTTATTTATATATAATATTCAAACTAACTAAATTCTTTATATTTTAAAAAATTATTTTGTAATCACTTTTAGTTGGTAAGTTTGATTATTTATTTAAGATTTATTATTATCTGTTATTATCAAATTTAAAACATAATCTTAAAAATTTTTATTTTCATAATATTTTATTTTTATTTATTAATAATATTTTTTTTTTTGAAATATCGAACGTGATTCCACGTTATATAACTTAACTAAATTTTAAAAACAACACCACATAATATTTCTTAAATAAGAAAACCTGGAGAGAAAATGGAAACTTATTATAATTACGACATCGATTAAAAAAATGTTTGTTTTTTTATTTAATCTGTTTATACAATTTTTTTTTTTTTAGAAAAACGTATTTTATGGAAAAAAAAATTATAATACAAAAATAATGATTATAAACCGACAAGAAAAAAAAAAAGAATAAATGTTTAATTTTCTATATACATATAAAAAAGAGAAAAAAAAATACTTTTTTTTTTTAAAAAAAAAAAAAAAAAAAAAAAAATTAAAAAAAAAAAAAAAAAAAAAAAAAAAAAAAAAAAAAAAAAAAAAAATAAAACAAAAAAAAAAAAAAAAAAAAAAAAAAAAAAAAAAAAAAAAAAAAGTAAAACAAGTTAAAATAAGATAAAATAAAATAAAATAAAATAAAACAAGTTAAAATAAGATAAAATAAAATAAAAAAAAATAAAATTCATAATTCATTAATTATGATGATAAATTTTTTTTTTTTTTTTTTTGAGTGACATTAAAGCGACATTATGAATGATAATAAATAAACAAATAAAATTATTTAAAAAGTATTTTTTATACGTGTAACAATCTTTTTATTATATAAAAAAAAATTTTAATTTCTTCCTTATGTAGAATAAATCTAATTCTTTGTTTTGATTTAAAAAAAAAAAAATAATAATTTATGTAATTTATGTAAATTTTATATGTTATAAAAAAAAAAAATTTTTTTTTTCTCATTTTCAATGGTTAAATAAAAAATTATTTTCTTCCTTATGTAGAATAAATCTTTGATTCTTTGTTTTGATAAAAAAATTTATGTAACATGTTTTTTTTTTCCATTTTCAATGGTTGAAAAAAAAAAAAATTGTAATATAAAATTTTTTCGTTAAAACTTTTTTTATATGCAAATATTTTTAATTGGATAACAAATTAAATTAATTCATTAATTCATTATTTGATAATAATTATTGATAAAGTTAATACCGAACGTAAATGTCCGCACTTTTTAAGTATGAAAGATAATGAAAAGTTTTAAAACAATGTCACACAACAATTGATTTTTTGTTATTAAACCAGATCATTTTCGGATTTCATTGACATTATTCCTAAAATAAATATTCTTAAAAAAAAATTTTCGAGAAAAAAAAAAAAAAAAAAAAAAAAAATTTTTTATTTTTTAAAAAAAAAAAAAAAAAAAAAAAAAAAATACTTTTTTTTTTTAAAAAAAAAAACGATAAAATATAAAATTGATAAAAAAATAAAACGAAAAAAAAAAATAAAAAAAGAAAAAATATATATAATTTTTTTTTTATTGATTATTAAATGAAAAAATGTTGTTATAAAGATATAACAATTGATTCTGTTCGGTTTGCTGTTGTTGTTGATGATGATGGTAATTATTTGGAATAATTTGACCATTAATTTCTGTATAAGTATTATAATCTATATTATTGGGCTGATGGTTCAAATTATTTAATGAAATATACCCGTTATTTGGTATTTCGAAATTAAAAGTATTATTATATGGAGTTGATGGATATAATGTAGAGGTAAGAGGAAGAGGAAGTGATGGAGGTGGAACGGAAGTTGGTATTGATGCGGATCCTGATCCTACGTGTCCTACAGTTCCTACGGGTATTAAGGGTCCTATAGGTACTATCGGTCCTATTGATGTTTCTATCTGGGGAGATGTTGGTGGAGGAGCAGTCGATGCTGTTGATAATTGTATCGGAAATGAATAATAGGGTTTATAAGATGCTCTCTCCTTTAATGATGATACTGTCATTTTTTTATATATTGATGACGTTCTTTTATAATGAATCTCATAAACCCGATCTGCTAATTTTTTATATACATCCTTTTCTTCTGCAGAGGCGTTCTTCCATAATATGCCCGTGACTTTACTTATAACGCGCATATTAAAAGTGCCTTTTCGTGTAGCCTCTTCATGTACATTTCTTCTGCAGACAAGAAACGCGTTTGGACTTCTTTTTGGTCGACGGAATGACAAATTTGTTAAATTGTCTGTGGGTGAAAGAAAGGATTCGGGATTGTTAAGCATTGGGGGGAAAATGTTATTCCTATCCAATCTAACAATTAATGACATAGCAAGATCTTCAATTGAAAAGTTATGGGTAGTCATTTTCGTAAAGTTTATAATAAAGTATGTAACGGTTTATGAGGATTTTTTGAGATAAGTAACAAGAAGTTGTTTGTGAGATTTGTATTTGTGAGGTTTGTATTTGCGAGTATTTGCGAGTATTTACGAAGGGTTGAATTTACGAAGTTTGTGTTTGTGAGGTTTGAATTTGCGAGATTTGTAAATTGAGATGTTTGTATTTGCCGAGATTTATATATGAGAGGTTTGTATTTGCGAGATTTGAATTTCCGAGATTTTGTATGTGAGAGGTTTGTATTTGCGAGGGTAAAAGTCTTGTTAAAGTAAGATTTGCGAAAAGATTTGCGAAAAAGATTTACGAGATTTGCGAAAGGCGAGGCTAAAGTAAAGTCACGAGTGAACGATTTATAATTGAATGAAATAATTTTTTGGTTATTTTGTTATTTTTTTTTTTTTATTAACTTTTTTGTTAATATTGAAGGAATTGATGAGAAAAAAAAAAAAAAAAATTTGAAGAAAAATTTGAATCCTTTATATAATAAATTTTTCATCTAACAATCTTTAATGTTTATCTGTAATTGAAAACATATATTGTTTAAAGTTAAAATTCATAAATAAAGTATTCAATTTAGTATACAGTGGACATTATTATTATTTTATTTTATTTTTTTTTAAAGATTATTATATATTATATTATTATTATTATTATCCCTTGTTTATAACAAATATATTTTGTGATTCACATCAAGTTTCAAAACGTTATAACACGAAACATGAATAAGGAAATCTCATTCAAGCATCTGATTACACAAATTAATAATCAAAACCTGATATCTTGAGGAGATTTTTTGCTTTGATAAACCGGAGATACAAACAAATTAATAATAATAATATATTAGGTTATTTAGTAAATAAAGGATTTTTTTTAATGTATACAAAAAAAGAAAAAATTGAAATAAAAAATTTTCACGCTACGCGAAAAAATAAAAAATCTAATTTTCTTTGTAAAAAAAAGATCGTATAACATAAGAAAAAAAAAAAAATAAAATAAAATAAAATAAAATCTTTTTCTATTAAAATTATAAATTAGGAAATGTTCCTCCGCCTAATCTCAATCTCCGAGTTAATTCCGGACCTCCTCTTCTCTATTTTATCTATTTTATCTTTCTTCTATAATATCCCCCAAATATATAAATTATTTTTAATCAATCTTTTTTTTTTTTTTTTCTAAAAAAAATGAAATATTCGGGCATATTACCGTATTAAGTAACATCAATATTAAACTTAACTGTATTTTTATTTTTTTACATTTAACACCATTCAACAAGGTAATTTAGGCATGATATTCGGTCAATCATTATTATAATTAATAGTATAAATAGATTGTTGTGTTATATTACAATGCCACATTAAGATTTCCTAAGTAAAGAAATGATTTTTTAAAAAGGAACGTTAATGAAAAAGGATTTAGAAATGACAATAAAAAAAAAAATTTTTCCCAAAGTTTAATCTATCAAATGTCGTTCACAAAGAATAATATGAAAAGAAAAAAAATATTTCCTCATGATTCTTTGTAATTACGTTAAGATAATATTCTTACAAAAAAGAAAACAAAAAACAAAAAACAAAAACAATAAAAAAATGTTGGCGTGAAATGATGTAATTAAAGGAGGGTATGTTTCTCGGGCCACGGACAAATTCTCCTCTAACCCCAAAATATTTAGAACAACCCTGAATCAAAAATTCTATAGAGCTAAAATGTGAATCAATGGGTATTTTTTTTTTTTTTTATGAGAACAATATTAATCGATTATTAATAATTAATCTGAAACTTATTTTGTAAGAAAAAAAAAATATATATAAAAAAAAAAAAAAAATATTTTTAATAAAATAAAACAAAGAATTATTAGCGTTAAAAGAAAAAAAAAATCGAAAAATTTTATATTCTATTCTCAAACGTTCCTCAAACGTTCTAAACATGTTCCAAAAATCTCAAACGCAAAACGTGGACTGAAAAATTAATAAACTTTACTTAATTTTACCATGCAGCTCATAATAATTGATTTTCCTATTCCCCCTATCTGTCAATTTAATTCTATGCCTATGCTTATTTACCGATCTTTTGCAGAGTTGACATCTTCCTCGTGCATGAATGAAAACAATACGAACAATTATAAGAATAACTTTCTTACAGTAATTAAAGTTTAAACGTAATCTGTCAATAATAATATGATTTCTATATGATATTTGATCGACAGCTACTACGCCTAAAATAATTACGAAGAAAATAAAAGTATCCTTGCGATGAAATTTTATACGATATTATAAGTAGAAAAACAGAAAAAAATTTCGATACTAATACTTGCCAAAACTTTAGCGCTGGCCTGAATCAAATTTTTTTTTTTTAAAAAAAAATAATTTAATTTATTTAATTTTAGATAATTCGAGCAAAATTTCCAAATTATTAATTACCAGTAACGGTAAAAATTTAGCTGATCCTACCAGCTCTTTTTTTTATTATTAAGCATTTACTGCTTTTTTTTTCGATTTAAATTTCGTAATAAATTTATTAAAAATTTACAGACACCTTCTATAATACGCAATTACAATATTATTCATTGGCCTTTAAGTAACAGACGAAAATACGAATTACTATGTGCAAAAAAAAAAAGAGTCGCTACGGCCTTGCATAAAATGTCGTTATTATTACTTATAATTCAACTTAGTAATTTGATTTTTATTTTAAAAAAAATATATTTTAATATTTAGTTTTTATTTTTATTTATTTTTTTTTTTTTTTGATATTCAATTTAGTGTTAATGTTAACCATTTTCAACGTTTTTAAAAAAAAGGATCAAAATAGAATAATAAATGAATTTTTGTTAAATAAATGAGAATTTTTATATTTATGAGGATAAAAGAGGTATTTTGTTCTTACATATAAAATATCATTAATTTAACATTCGTAATAAAACATTTTCATAAGTAATAAAAAAGTCCATTTTACTTGTTAATATTGATTGCGTTCTATTTCTTTCTTTATAATTTTCTATGTTATTTTAATAAATATACTTATATTAAGAAAAAATATAACGTAAATTAAATTTTTTTATCCTAAAACTTTCTTTTTTGTTTATAAAATAATTAAAATTTTTCATCTTTATCGAAGATAAACGGTCATAACAACTTCTTTGCTAATCATTTCTATTTTAGAATAATGATCTACCATTTGTTTTTCCGCTGTTTATAGTCATTATCCACAAAATAAGAAATTTATTAGAAAATCTTTCAATTATATATAAATTTTTTACGAAATGATAAAGTCGAGTCGTAACATATTGAATCAATTTTTATAAAAAGAAAAGAAGTTGTATCTTATTTGGGAATATTTAATATTATTCAAGATTTTAAGAAGCATTATAAAAGTTATCCTTGTTATTTAAGGATAAATTTTATTAGGGTATATCATATATTTCCAAAATTAAGCACCCTTTTTTTAATTATGATGCTGGTCAAAGTAATCATAATTCCGGTCAAATCATCATAACGTATCCAGGTACTTAATTACGGAAATATATGGTTATAAAATTATATACGTATAAAAAAAAAAAAAATTAAATTTTAAAGAATCATACTTATATAATTGGTTTAAATCGTCCTGAAAAAAGTAATATTTGAGAGGTTACACATTTATATATTATTATATTATTTTGTTGTACTTTTGATACTTTATATTGTCAATTATTTATTTATTTATCTATTTATTTTATATAGTCGCCTACAGTATATTTATTAGATAGTACTCTATATATAAACTTATACTTTAAAATATATAACATTAATTCATTAAATAAACAGTATATTTAGTATATTTGATCAATTTTGTAGTCTTTTTGCCCATCAACTAGAATTAATGATAATTCTATAATTCTGGTCAAAAATCAAGATAAAGTAACGTGATCGAATGTGTTGTTAAAATTATCAAAAATGATCGACGAATTTTTTTTCGGGCTATAAAAAAACATAAACCTTCCTAGTTTAATATGCAACACACACAAAAAACAATTTCATTATATAGAAAGACAATATATTTTAAAAATGGTATTAGAATTTTCATTTTTTAAATGACAAGGTAAATCGTATAATAATATTATTGTCACGAGTACCATATTTTTTTTTTTTTTGATCGCTCTTAATATTTCTCATTGTTAATTCTAAATTGGTATATTTCTTTCTTTACCAAAATTAGAGAATTTTTCGGAGTTATTACCGGAAATAAATGTTACAACCATAACTAATTTGATTTTTGCGTATCTTGTCGCATATTAAAAAAATCTTAAGTCTGTTACGTCTGGTAAGTCGCAAAATTACACGTAAGTTTGTTGTCATAATAAGTTTACGAGTCTAAAATTCATTAATAAATTTGATATTATAATATATTACCTTTTCATCCGGTAATCCTACATTTATGCCCTTATACATTATTGAATTCACCCTGATTAGACGAAGCAAATTTGGTAGTTTTATTCTTTCATACCGATAGAAATGATATCAATGAAAATTTAATAACGACGGATTACCTTCACTGCGTGTATATCACGTGGTAAATTATGATTAATCACGTGACCTTCCTCCAGTATGTGTAAGTGGTTGCTTAATGCGATAATTCCGGCCGGGCAGCTCCCAGTTGGTACACTCGATAAGAATGCACAAATACTATTTAATGAGACGTTCTATCGGGTCACAGGTCTTAACCGACTAATCCGTTCATTTCACACCCTATTATTTCCGTTAATATGTTGTATCATCATTTTTTTATCAGATTCTGACCTTTCATAAAACCAATATCCGCAGCAATTAATGATGCGTATAAAGCAATTATAAAAAAGCGCGTGTGGAAACCCCATTCGATACTCTAGATTGATACTCTCGTTTACTCGAAACTATCATTTTTTAAAAAATTCATTATTTTTAATGATCTGATTAATGTATTTTTAATCTTTTGTAAAATTCTACGTAATTGCGTAACCTGTTTAAATATGGCTCTTTATCTCGAACTTTTTATCCTTATTTCTTATGTCAAAAGGCCGTTTAAATAACAATAGACATTAAAAAGAAAATTAATTAGAAGAAATCAACGATGAAATCAATTTCGAAGGCGCAGAATTTTAATAAAATGTCAATAATAAATAATGATGCGATCACATTACAGTAAATCTTATAAATTGCGAGATACTCTAGTCAACGTTGTTCGAAGGACACTTGACATACTGTACTAACGTATTCGTTAGAACTTGGTAAGGCTCAAAAATGTCGGGAGCAGAGTGGCGTAGTCTTTATTTTATTCTGAAATATACCGAATCTTACCGTGTTTCCCTCGACATGTGACTAGCTGTCCCGCACTTATGAAATTTGGTGTACTGCGAGTCGAATTTTATATTTGCAAAATCTAATTTTTTATGATGTCACTTTTCTTTAAATATTATCTATTATTACTAAGATTTAGTAAATATGGTTACGATTTTAATCATACTTAATTATTAATTCATACTTTTAAATCTTAATTGTTCATTATTTTTGTGGATCTCTAGTTCATAATACAGTCGCGCCGGAAAAGTAATGTCCAATTGCTTAATGTTTAAATGCCTCATTTATTTTCATAATTTTTATATTTTTATGGAAACTTTTCTGCTTATTTGTTCTTTTAAGATGTCATACAGTATCAGTTATATGTACTGAAACGAGATTTCAAAATAAGAGAAAAATATTAATATTTCAAGAAGCCAAAAATTAGCTAAAATTAAATAAAATTGCAATTTCTAATTTTCCAGTTAATTTAAACCAAGTAGAGGACATGTAGAAGTTATTTAATAAAAATTATCCAGAAGTGTAATACCTTCCCAAGAGATTTAGACGAACTTAAAGCTGTACTATTGTACTAAACGTCTAAACTAAAGGAAAAATAAAAATTTCGATAGTTCCATTTTTGAGAAGGTGTAATATATAATTAAATTTAAGTACTGACTGTATGAAGACTGCTGCTTCAGCGTTATGAAACTTTGATATAATATACAATTGATTTTAAATAAAGACTGTATATTTTAGTATATTTTATTGTACCCGGGTATAACCAAAATTTGGAACATACGTACAGTACTTTAAGGTTCGTGATATACGGTATGTTTTATATTTTCACGTGAATGTGAAATTTTATTTTAAATTTTACAAAAATATGAATTGAATCCAGAGTATGGAGTATATTAAATTGATATTACACTACT
The DNA here is from genome assembly GCA_003833135.1 of Oehlia diaphana. Classification (NCBI taxonomy): domain Eukaryota; kingdom Fungi; phylum Glomeromycota; class Glomeromycetes; order Glomerales; family Glomeraceae; genus Oehlia; species Oehlia diaphana. The sequence goes on along the minus strand of QZLH01000090.1, from coordinate 86,810 downwards.
ACTCTAATATTTGAATAGTAACGATCGTAGCCAATACTAATTCTAAAATATATTAAATATTAACAAATAACAATGTCCTTGATTTTATAATTCATAACAAACTTTTGTTTATGATATTCCAAAACTAGTTAAATGACGTACAAAGTTTTCGACTATCTTATGACCAAATAGGAGAAAGGGAAATAATCTAGGGAACTCAAAACTTCTTTAGGTAAATCTCGTTAGAGTCAATTCGAAAATAAATACATTTTAAATCAATAAATGAAATTTTTCTACGGAGATATCAAAAAAAGTAAGGAGTCAAATTAAGATCGTCCCAATAATTGATAATTGTTTCACTAATGATTTATTTATGAAATTATTACAAATCAAAAAAAAAATTTAATTGCTCAACATTTTTTATTTTATTTATTTATTTTTTTTTTTGACGAAAGAATAATTAAGATTAGGAAATTAAAGATTAATAATAAAAACAAAAAAAATGATTACCCCTAATATCACTTTTTACACTGCTATGTCTCTTAATGGGGTAAAAGTAAGCATCGTCCTTGAAGAATTAGGAATTCCTTATAAGTTATAAAGTAAGAGAAATTTTTATTAAAGATGATGAACATAAATAGCTATTACTGATCAACCTGTCAGGAAAATGTCCTGTCAGGAAAAGCGGTCCGTAAGCGAGATTGGTCACGTATTTGAAAGTGCGATTATGATCTATCTTTGTGAACATTATGATCCCGAAAGAAAATTATTGCCAAAAGATCCTGATTTAAGAAGTAAGTTATACAATGGGTAAATATCCTTTTTTTTACGCAATAAAAATAAATTGATGAAGGACAAGCTGGACTCCACTTTAATAGGTCCCTATAAAAAATTCTATCCGTTATTTCTGTAAAAAACACCGTAAAAATGAGCAGATCCATTCACGAAAAATGTAAATAATTTGATAAATTCCGTGATATAAGGTTATTAATTCCGAAAATATGAGCCTTTTTACGGAAAAAAAGATGGAATGTAAAAAACGGATCGACTTTTTTTACAAGGGGTACGACTAGAAAAATTTCCATACACCATTAAACGATAAACCGATGAAGGCATGAAGCCAAAAGACTTTACGTTTTGAATGATGCTTTGTAAGGTAAAGAGTATTTGGTAGGAAACAAATTTACTTTAGCGGGTGCTATAAGTTTCTCGTGGGTCAGAGTTCATTTCCTTTCCGGTATAGAAAGTATCAACGAATTCCAAATTTAAAAGCTTGAGTTGCACGTATTGGTGCAAAACCTGCTGTTCAAAAGGTTGAAATGTACCCGGCTACCCGCTCCTGATAATAGATAGATAATCCTAAAAAAATTAGATAAATCTATTAAAAATGCTCGAATTGTATTTAAGGAACTCAACAGATGAAAAATAGGTTATATATACAAACGTAATATGTAAACCTGGATGTATACCATTATTTTATTTTGTAAACGTTATGTAAACACTGTAAATTTTATCGTATAAAAATGTTATAAATAATTTGTGTTTTATACAAATGATAACGTGATGAGAGGATAGTTGTCATTTATAGTTATCGCTAATAATATTTATCTTCGCCCTAATTCTGGTTTGCCTTTTAGCTACATAAATTCGATTGATAACTTTAATTTTTTAATAATTAGACTATATGTATATTATGTTTTGATAAGTCGATATACTCATCAGTTATTGATATATATTTTTCAGTTTATCTGTAATACAATAATATATATATATTACATTAACTGAAAAAAGATTATAATTTAACAAAAAATAGGTTTAAGTAGTTTAAATATCAAAGTATTGCTAATAAATTTAATAAAATTTTCGTTAAAAAGGATTATTTCTTATATTTTAATGAAAATTCTATCGTAAGTTAATAAAAAAAAACTAACTTTTTTTCTTGGTATTGCTAAATCTCACTGCAGGTGATTTTCACCGCACCATATTAATGGGCGGAGTTGCATGACTTTTTTAATTCTGCTCAAAATTCTACCATAATTCTGGTAAGGTGACAATTACCAATGGTGATATTTAGCAATACTTTTTTTCTTAATTAGATAAAGAAATTATAAGTAAAATTTTAAAAAATTAAAGGATATATAATAGACTAATTAATGGACGTCCTTAGCGTACAGTGGGGTGTACGATATTAAACGTACGAACTGGCCCGAGTTTAGAAGTTATGCACTTGCACGTGATAGCGTTAACGTTAATTCCGACCAGTTTCTACATTAATATCGTACACACTGTATATTAATTAATATTTAATTAATATTAAATATTAATTTTCATGGCTGTCATTTATAAAATATCAATAACTTAAAATTTGAAATTAATTTATTTATATTGTATAACTTATTTTATAGGACTTCAAAATCTAATATATATAAGTCATAATTGACTTTTGGTTAAAACTCAAAATTGTTTTTGCAAATATTTTGGCATTTAGTAATCCAATTTTTATAATCTTATTTTTTAAATTGTAGAGTTTAATAAGAGCCATAAAATATAAAATTGGTTGAATTAAAGTGCCATTTTGCTAATAAATGAAGAATCCTATAGAAATCATAAGAAAATTTACTAATTAAATTTATATTTATAGTGATTTTATTATGGTAATGCAGAATATAGTAGGAAACTATTCTTCTATTTGGCAGTGCAATAGGTCTTGTGAAATTCTAAATGGATATAAAAAGAGAGGAGCATTGCTTTAAAATTGGATTATTAGCCTAAGTATCCTTACCTAAAGCTTTATATAAGCCAGCTTGTAAACTAAAAGTACTTTAAAAATATATTAACTTGCAAGTTGCAAGCCAGCTTGTGAGCCAATATATTTTTAAAGTACTTTTGGCTCATGAGCTGGCTTGTATAGAGCTTTATCCTTATCCTCTGAGTTTAGGCTTCTATTTGACAGTACACATATAGGTACTTTTAAATATGACAAGTGGTTTTATAATTAATTATATTAAGGTTTTATAATAGTTAAGCAAATATTGTACTTCTGTTCATTTAACTTTAATAAATATATATATCAAATATATTGCATTCAAAAAAAAAATAAAATAAATAAAATAAAAATGTTTATTGAAATTGAAATTTTAATATTTAATTTTTTTAAAAAAAATTTGATAATTTTTAAAAATAATACTAATTTATAATAATTTGTTTTAAAAATACTATATAAAATTTTTTTTTTTATAATATTCTATCAATAATTGTCATGCAAATAGCAAATTTTTTTTTTATTATATTAGATAGAATTTTTATGAAATTTTATAAAATCCATAATAGTTTTATAAAAACTAATCCAAAATTTTTATATATATTTTATTATTATTTATTAAAATTATTTTAATATTACTTAAAATTTTTATTAAACTTTATAAAATAAACTAATAGAAGTATATAATAATATATATTATTATACTGGAAATAGCATTTCTTATTTAAAAGTAAAGTTACTATAATTATAATTTAAAATGTTGCAATTTATTTAGTAATTTATATGTAATATGAAATTTTTTCTACACATATCAATATATCACATAATTTCATTTCCTGAGTTAACCAATGACACGTTATACCAATATATTCAGTTTTAGCTTTTGAGGTCCAAAGATCAGTGGTAATAGAAGCATAAATGCAAGTTTCTTCAACGTAACTCTTCATTAATTCAACTGCTATTTTATATTCACATCCTATATTCCGTTTTAGAGTCGCATAACATGGTGGAATAAATGCTAGATTTATATTATTTATCATTCGCTTAAAACCTTTTTCTTGCACTGTATTAAAAGGTAATCCATCTGTAACTATCCAATCTGCTACTCCATTATGCAATTTTTGTTATAATGGTTCCTTATATGATGTAACTTTTTTAAATTGTTTATCAACTTTTAATTGCTAGTAATGTAAAATTTAAAATTAATATATTTGCAGATTTATTTTAATTATGCAAATCAATACGTACTTCGGATTTTTTTTCATATTCCTTATGAATATTATTAATATGATATATCATAGTACTTGTTTGCGTTTTATAGACACAACTATATCTGCACTCATCACCGTTGTCATTATCATTGTACCTGCAATATGCACGACCATTTGTTTTAGCCTGAAAAAACTTCTATACAAAACTTGTTTTTCCAGTATTAGAAATCCATTGTGGTTCTTGTTCTTCTTGTTCTTCTATTTGCGTAATATTGCATTGTTTTTTAGATAAATGTGAAATTTCTTTCTTTTAATACACTTTTTTGAACCTGGAATACTTGCTATTTATCACGATATTTTTTACGTGTTTCAAAAGAAATAATATAAATAAGGAAATTTTAACACCAATAATATTGTAATATAAAATTACTTGCACATAGTTGACAATTAAAGAAAGTAGAAATTCGCTTAATTTCCATAAATTGCAAATATATTTTTAATTTTTGTTTGATCGACCAATATATGATTATATATTTTAATCGATTAGTTTGATAATCGATGATTGGTTAGCTTGATTAATTGTATATTTAGCCAATTATAATTAATTAGATTTAAAATCATATGATCAATGATCGATCAAATTAATCAATCATTGATCATAATCAATATAATTAAATTCCCTAAAAACAGATCATCTATATTTTGTGTAACATTAATAGTTTGAAGTAATTTGGATCGGAAATGAAGATCATCCTAATAGTATAATGATGTAATAAGTTATAATTAATTTATTATTATTTACGTTAATCAAAAGATCAACATAGAAATTATTATATAAACCCCAACCTTTTGACTTAGTACGGAAGTCCCTCCACTTCCTATCTTTTTTTTACCTTCAAATTTTACTTTTAAATAAATGTTTTAATGTTAATAATTACTTAATATCATATTTACGATTTTATATGATCATTTTATTTTATATTTAATAAATAACTGTGTTATAATGATATATTCTTACATAATAAAGAATAAACTTTTTGTTAAATTATAAATTTTATGATTATACGAAATGAACTTAATTCTTGTGATGTACAGAGTGGCAGAAGCTGTCGTTGCAATGCTAATCAAGTTGATCACATATTGGACTATTATTGGATTGACTTATTAAAGTAGATTACTATAGGTTGATAGATTATTCAGAATAAGATAAGTGTCTTCCATTAAAAATCATTCAAAATAAATTAAATGTTTTTGTTAGGATTGCATGACACTAAAAAGTTCTCCTAGCAGCTGGATTGCACAATACTAAAAGTTTCTAGAGATTTATGTAAAGTTAGTTTGCTATTTATAGTATGTAATCAAATAGGAAAAATTGAATTTTGTTCTTTTTTGATAGCGCTAATAATACTTGACTTTGGTGTGACTTGATCTTGAAATATAGTAAGATGTACTGCTGGGTATGTATAGAATTGAATCAGTCCAGTCCAGTCCAATCTGATCCAGTTGTAAAAAGACCAGTCTTTTAACCTAGACTGGACAGGACTAAAATCAGACTGATTTAAATTTAAAAAATTTGTTCCTATAATTTTAAAACTTCTAAATTATGCTAAAACATTAAAGAATGTTGCAAAATGTTTTTAACATGTAATTTAACAAATAAAAAATATTTTGCAATATTTTTTTAATTATATTAATAGAAAATATTTTGCAATATTTTTTAATTATATTAATAGAAAATATTATATAACCATTTTTTATAAGTTCACAAAAAAAGTTTTTGCATATTTTTTATTAAAAAATATTGTGAAAATATTAAAAACTGAACCAATAAACAGTTTTGACAAAAGCTACATCAGGAAATTTGTTTAGGCATAATTTAATAATATTTCAAAGATAGTGTAAAATTTTGAAATATTATATTAAAAATGTAATATTACAGAAATTTACACTCTTAAATTTGAATAATTATAGTAATTTAATAATATCTCACTATCTACTAATTCAATTAAGACAAACTATAACTCATTAGAATCAGCTTATCAAAACGAATTGAATGGTAGTAAATCGCATCTTTACAGTTGATAGAACACTTTATAATATGCAATAAAGTTTTAAACCAATAAAAAATTATCTATCAAACGTAGAGATGTAATTTTACTATCATTTGATTTGTTTTAATGAGTTGATTCTAATGAGCTATAGTTCGTATTGATTGGATCAGTAAATAGCGACTAGCAAGATATTATTAAATTATTATAATTATTATGTAAACTTCTGTAATATTACATTTTTAGTGTAATATTTTGAAATTTTACACAACTTCTGAAATATTACACTAAATTACGTCTAAACAAATTTTTTAATGCAGACCTTAGAAGTAAATGAGCACAAAAATTTAGTTCATTTCTATTGAATATTAATAATATAAGATTGGTTCCAGTCTGAATCAATCCTCAGATCTCAGATTAAAAACCATAAAACTAGTTTTAAGACTGATGCAGGATTGGTTTTTACTAGAAACTTAGAACTGATCTAACCCTATGTACGTATAGTATAGTTGATTTTATCATGTATAAAATATTAGGGGAGGGCCAGAATAAGGATGGCCCCGAAATTGATTTGGCAAAAATCTGAAATCTGAAATTCTGAATCTGAAATTTCGAATCCAAAATCCAAAATTTTTCTGAAATTGATTTATAATTTTGGCTGAATTCATAATTTCGGCCAAAATTAATTCATAATTTCAGACGAATTTGTAATTTCAGCTAAAAATCGTAATTCTGGTCAAAACGGATATATTGATCATTACTATATTTGGGAGACCATTAAAGCAAATTTACCCCAGTAACGCTACAAAAAATTTACACCTTCACGTGATTTTTGGCCGGCATTATATGTCTCGGCTGGCATTAAGAAATTAAGCATATGACAAATAAGGAGTGACAAATAGGATTTTATACACTGAAAAAAATCTAAGTCCCTGGAATACATAGTAAAAATGGAAAACAGGAAAGGTGTGACGCAGGTGACCAATTTTTAAGGTCACGTGGGGGTGGAAAAATTTTGTGGCGATACTGGGGAAGATATTAAAGCAAGGTAGAATCACATGACTTTTGTAATTTTTTTTTTTTTAAATAAAACTCTTTATTATATATAAAACCTTTCAAATAAATATATACTAAGTGCATTTTGACCTGTTCTGCAAGTTTTTTTAGAGCACACAATGAGGTTTAGAATACCATTTTCGATTTATTCAACTTTTTCAATTTTGTTAAAATTGATATACCCTTTTTTGGATATGATCAGTAAAATTCGTTTGCTCATATGTAAAGTCAAAAACATTGTCTAAAATTCACTTTTTCTCCCTAAGTAAACTTATGAAGCAGGTTGAAATACGCTTATTTAATGATTTTCAAGTTTACTTTAATTTTAGTTTATAAAAAATTTATCAAATTATAATAATTTTAAATCACATGATTCTAATCCACTTTAACGGACCTCTATATTTGGCGATAGCTATTTCACAAAAATCAATTTTGGTAGGAACGAATATGGAATCTAGTGTAATATTGATTTTCATTTTAGAAAATTCTATAATTACTGCCGGAATTAAGTTAATAATTCCAGCCAAATTTACATATATAATTTCGGCATTTTGGCTAAAATTTCAGATTTCAGAATTTTGAATTTGGCTGAAATTACAGCTATGATTTCAGAATTTCAGCAAATCTGAAATATTTCAGTTTCGAGGCCATCCTTAAGCCAGAAATGATGTAATTTAATAAAGGGAGGAGAGAGGTGCATATCATCAGATCTTTATTTCCATTTTAGGAAAGATAATAATACGATAGATTGGTGATATAATTTCATCTGCTTTTATCAAAAAATTTACATCCAAAATCAAAAATGTAATTATTCGTAGACGATATAAAGTAAATGTATTTTAAAAAATTGACATATTTTACAGTAAAAACTATTTTATCCAAAAATCTGAAAATCTTTATGAACAATACATGAATGCTTTTACATTTTCAGAAATGGTAAAAAGTTATAATAATAAAAGCATCAAATAAAAGAGAGCTGCAATTACAAACTTAAGATAACTGGTATAAAATTAAGATAAAAGATAAAGATACCATTCAAAACATTATTTTTGAATTATTATCGACATACTCCTATTCAACCCTCATTATCCTATCCTTTTATTTTACAAAAAAAACTGTAGAAATTTCAAGATCATCTTTGACACCTATAAATAATCTTCCTGAACTTTCTAATAACATATAACTTAAATCAAATGCAACAGCACAAAATCATCTACTTAAAAATCTTCAAAAAGTCAAGAACGATCTATACAAATACAATAATCTGCTACAAGCAGCATCTACACTGGAACTTCATTCAAGTTTCACTTTAATAATTAAAAAATTGGAAGAGACTGTAATAGTAGAAGAAAAGAAGCTCAAGCAATTAAGAGATAATGCAGCAGCTCAGCAACGAACACAAAAAAAAGCAGAAGGTGCATCAGGAAATTTTATAACGCGAAAAATTACGTAAGTTTATGATTTTGTAAGTTTACGAAAGTTTATGGCATAATATTTCGAAAAATTTCAAAATATTATGTAAATTTACAATTTTGTAAGATTTATGTGATATTACGGTTAAAATATTACACAAGTTTTCAATATCGTAAGATTTACGCAATATTACGGTCAAAATATTCTGCAAATTTACAAAACTGTAAACCTGCGTAATATTACGGTCAAAATATTCTGCAAATTTACGAAACTGTAAACCTGCGTAATATTATGGTTAAAATATTTTGAAAATTTATGAAACTGTAAACCTGCGTAATATTACGGTTAAAATATTTCGAAAATTTACGAGACTGTAAACCTGCATAATATTACGGTTAAAATATTTCAAAAATTTACGAAACTATAAACCTGCGTAATATTACGGTTAAAATATTTCAAAAATTTACGAGACTGTAAACCTGCGTAATATTACGGTTAAAATATTTCGAAAATTTATGAGACTATAAACCTGCGTAATATTACGGTTAAAATATTTCAAAAATTTACGAGACTGTAAACCTGCGTAATATTACGGTTAAAATATTTCAAAAATTTACGAGATTGTAAACCTGCATAATATTACGGTTAAAATATTTTGAAAATTTACGAGATTGTAAACCTGCATAATATTACTATTCGATTGTTAAGCTGCGTATGCAGTAGAACGTATACA
>QZLH01000090.1:25076-54636 GCA_003833135.1 Oehlia diaphana | reverse complement strand
TAGAATACCGAGAAGGAATGGTCAAAGATTTAACCAAATTTCAAGATTACTATCATGAGAAGATTAGTAGATTGACCAACAACCTCACGCGTACACAAACCAAGGTCGATAACAATCACGGCAAACAACCCGAGCATGCTACCCAAAGATTAAACAAATTAAAGCAAGAATTTGCTCGATTCAAAATCGATTACTTTGATATAATGGACAGGGGTGACTCACATTACCGATATAAAGGTCATACCTCTGAAGACACCAAAATGTTAGAATTACGTCCTCACAAACGACAAATCACCCGTTCAGTTATACTTGATGAACAAACAAGTTCTAACAAAAAAACGAAACGACCACCACCCACAAAGGAAGACCATAGGCCTTCCTTAATATAGTATCATACTAACACTTAACGCAAACTATCAGTTTATTTCTTTACTTTTTGGTTAGATTTTACAGTGACTGGCTGATAGTTTATTTTTTTTTTAGTCACTTATATATACCTCTACCAGTAGTATTTTACATCTTACTTATTAGGTAACCCCTATGTACAAAATACCATACCATCGTACAACAATAAGAATAGTGTGAATCATTCCACCTCTGACAGTATTTACAGGTGGCAGCCCTAGTTGGCTGAAAGAACAATACGGATCTCTTTCTTTTTAGTTTTAGATTGCTACCGCCTTTCATCCCTAGTGCATTCTTTTTTAGGTAGGTGATGCTTCGGTTGATCCTCCACGTTTTTACATATACACACCAGCCTTCGGACGGTTTCGATTATAGCGTAGTTTTAGATAATGATTTATAACTTCTTATGTAGTTCTTTATTATCTTTCTGTAATCGTGTTCACATGGTTTTAAAAATAAAAATAAAATAGATACTGTATAGATACGCCATATCACGCAAATCATACATCATTCCGCATGTAGCATACATTGATTAAAAAACCTATTATGTTTGTTCATTCAGAGAATTTTGAAACGCAAAAATATAATCCTTCCCTTTAGATTATTTTTGCCCTGCCAATGAATTAGCCAGAGGCGTTTTGCATGTGCTTATCAAATAAAGTTTTCCCATATCGGGCTTTTCTCCTTTTTTAATCTAATGTTTTTTTAATCAATGTTATTTATTTTATTTTATTTCAGAGAGGAGTAACAACGGCCCATCAGCGAAAATCACGTGACTGTGGAGCAGTAACCTATCTAATTTTCTCACCAAGGGTATCGATATCGTCCCAGCTTAATCCGTAGATATGCGACACTGGAAAGCTCTTTACCCGTGGTATCTTATCAAACCCAATGGTGTTGAATAAATCATAAATCTTTCTGCATTTTCTATTCTTTTCTCGAACATATTTTCAAGTTCTTCCTCAAACGAATAATATCGCATAATAATCTCTTGATTTGTAGCTCTATTTTGTCTTCAGCCGTAATGATCGCACCATATAAATCAGTAAGATTGCCTGGGTCTGCGATTGCGGGTTACGTATCAGTTAGTTGAGGTCTTCTGCTTTTAAGATGAGGATTGTTTGGTAGATTCGGGTAAATCACTAGTCGCGTTTCTGGGCGGTACTCGAACTGGAAACAATTCCAAATCTTCAGATGAGAAACAAGTAAGTTCAGCATAGCGATTAACAATATCAGTTCAGAAATCTATCGATTATCACTCATTTACCATATTTTAACATTCATTTATAATCCTCGACTACCATATTTTAACACTCATTTGCGTTTTTCTTATTTATAATCCTCGATTACCATATCTTGACTCTCATTTGCGTTTTTCTTATTTATAATCCTCGATTACCATATCTTAACACTCATTTGCGTTTTTCTTATTTATTTATAATCCTCGATTACCATATTTTAACTCTCATTTGCGTTTTCTTATTTATAATCCTCGATTACCATATTTTAACACTCATTTGCGTTTTTCTTATTTATAATCCTCGACTTCATATCAAAATGTACAAAAAAAAATACCTAATGCCTTATAAATTATTATTCTTCATTTTTCTGATACTCTCACCAAAACTTATTCATGCTCAATCATGCTCTAATTTGCAACATACTGCGTCTAATGCTCCGTCCCCAGGCATACCCGGTGCATCAATAATCGTTATTAATAATAGTGGCCAAAGTATGTCCTATGCTACAAGTTCTCTTGAAACTGGTAAATGGATAACTCCAGAGTGCGACCCAGCGAAATTCAAAACGGTTCCAAATGGTCAAATTCTGAATATTGCTGCCATTTCAAATGGCGTGACTCCGGGTACATATACTGGGACGAAAGGAAGTATCACTTATAACATTATTGATGGATCTCCGCCGACCTCCATAACTATTACCTGGGATACTCCTCTATTTGGTAATAAATATGACACAAAAGATTATGATACTGCTAAATATGTCGTTGAAACCAAAGTATCTGGTCCTGGTAATGAACTTTATACCGTCACTGTCGGAAAAAAATGAATTTATTTATTATTTTTGTATATTTGTTGTTACTTTAAGATCTATCTGCAATTTATTTTTTATTTGAACCATGTTTTAGTATGTTTTTGTAACGAAAATAGAGAATGTATCAATATATGAGCATAAAATAAATTTTTGGCTAGTCACTACATAGTCAATTTTATCCAGATCTGATACAGCAGGTCATAAAATTTCCGAGATTTCTCTGTTTTCTTGGCTTCTTTATCCCTCCTCGACTTTCACAAAAAAATCTGAGTTGCACGAGACTCAAAGATTGAGAGTTGTAGTGACAACTTTTCCAAATCGTATTACTTCTGATTTGAGACCTCGGGACTACATTAGAAATTTTGCAATACAAAGATAGAAACGTCGAAAAAGACCCTCTTTATCTGTGATACATAACGTTCTATGCTAATGTACAGTACATGCGAAAAAAAATACAGCCGGTTATTTTTCTCGATTTTTTCTTTCAAGCAAATGATGCTTCTTAAGCGCGGATTCATCACTAACAGACATCCTATCCTTTAACAAACCCACTATTATTCCCAAAATTCTCTTCTCACTTCTGCGCAATTCATTAAGGGCGTCTTCAATGAGTGAGATTATTTCGTATAGTAAGTACTAAGTACCTTTGGTACTGTGCAGGATTCAAATACCAATCAGTTGCTGTTACATGAAAAATGTGAGTTAGTAATGCACAAATTGAAAATGCAGAAAGGACAAAATCTAACGCCACTTATATCACATGAAATTTGACATTGCATAAGGTTCTGAGCTACTCCTCTGGCTGGTTTTGCTTCCCATCGGTTATACATATTATTTCCTCGAGCAAATAGTCCAAGATTTTCTTGATCTCATAATCAACACGGCCGGAACTTTTTTCACCAGGCATTCATCTGAGGCAAGATTACCAATCCTCCGAGGATGCCGACAGCGATATGAAGGATCATTGAAATATACTCACAACGCATAGCCTCGTTACTATCTACAACTAGGCCCATATTTTTTATCCTGCGGAGAATATCGTCAATGCAGAGCTTAAACTCCTTGGAATTTTCATCTATTGGGCGAGAAACTATAAAATGCGTAAGTCAATGGAATTAATTTTAATAATAAAAAAAATTACATGAAGCAGTACCGGTGTTACCAGCTAACGTACCTAGTTCAAACTGAGGGATGCTCGTTATGCTATTGCTTCTATGCGATATTTTTCTAACACCTCCTCTAAACTGCGATACGAGGAAAACGCACGCTTCTTTTTATCTTTACACTCCTTAGCGAAGTCGGCAAGATTTTTGCGAGCCCTTCTTTCATGCCATAGCTTCTGGGTTCTTCTTTGGTTATATTGATGAAGGCACGGCCATTAATCCTCTCGTTTTCGATTATATCAAAATCATCCTTTATGAGCCCTAAGTCCTCTTCCCGCGCAAAATTCTATAAGCTTGGCTGTGTTATATTTTTAATGTCGTCTGCCAGCGTGACCGTCTCATTTCCAGCAACAGAGGTAGGTAGAAACAGGAATATTAGTTCAGACATAGTGTTGCGTTTTTATATAAGCTAGTTTGGCTCAGACAAAAAATAGTTTTACGTTCCGGAATGAGAAAAATTTATTTCTGTTCGGCAAGGAAAGTAATATAAGTTTTTATGTCGCACAGGTATTGCATCATTGTACGTGATCCGCTTTCTCATGTAAATTCGATAAAATAATAATACTTTATTTATGAAATAAAAAATGTTGCCGGGACCCGGCTTACAGTACATAAAAATTGCGAATAGATCGCTTTACATTATGTGAATAAAAAAAAGTAGCAAGGCCAATGGTATGCTGGCAAGACTCCTCTCGCTAGAGCCCAGTATCTGAGGGATTTTCTTTCACCACTATCTGGGGGTATATGAAGATGTTAATAGGACCTTTTTACCATCTACCGGAAGATAAGGCTATTGAGTAGTAGTATTCCCGTGGAAAATATTGAGAAATATTTTTTTTTGCGGATCAATTAATACCCCCTCCCCTGTCTTTCTTTAGAGTTATTTCAGTAGAGACTAAAGCATTATTGTCCTGAGCGAAATCTTTTTTATAGATCGATCTTTATTTCTTGTAAATCTTGCCGGAAAGTTTTGATCTTAGCTTCCAGGTTATTGATGGTCAAATTCTTATCAATTACTAAAGAGAAAATATCTTTCACGGTCTCACCACAAACAAAGCAGTTGAGGCGAATATTGCTAATTTCCTGGATAGTGGAAGACATCTTGCTTTTCTAAATACAAGGCCCATTGTGAGAAATTTTCGCTTGCATGCATACATAACTTCTGGCATTTACATTACCTCAAAAAAATAAATTTTTTTCGGGACAAATATACTTCAAAATGTTAAAAAGTTGCTCTTAATAAAACTTCCCTCGAAAATAGGATATCTGTCTCTCCTGAAAAGGCGTAGCTTTGAAGGAGAAATGGAAGTTGGGTGAACTTCCACATACCACTACATGCTTTATATCTTGCCGGGAAAAAGTTAAGGAGATATGAGGCGTAATTAGTATTGTTGTATGATGCCAATAGTTCCATGAAAACACATGCAAATGGAATCCTCATACCTTTTCACATGTAGATCTACCCTGCAAGACATTTGGTTTGACTTTACGCCTGGTGATCTCCAAATTGCGAGTCCCTCAGCCTTTCATAACATATGCTTCTGTCGTCACTATTTACTTTTAGAGTAGGTCCTGTGTTGCATGTAGACTTTCTTTCACATTTTCTCATGTTTGTTCGGCAAAAAAATATACTGGTTAACATATATATTTTCTTTTCGTTATATGCAAAAATTAATATGTCGCACAAGACCTGATTGATGATCCACATTTTTTTTTTGTCGCACAATCTGTGGCTCAGCAAAAAAATCTCCCGAGCTGGAGATCACACTCCGAACTAGTTAGATCGGTAGAGTACCACCATACCGTCGATTAAGAAATGCAGAAACAAAATTATTATTAACATCACCATCCTGTTGTAGTGTCATAACTATAGGATTAATTTTACACTTCGGAAGATAGAATAAATCGGAATTATAGGGATCGGCTATATTTTGTGTAACATTAATAGTCCGAAGTAATTAGGCCGGAGGTGAAGATCATTTTAATAATGATAATGATATAATTGCTTACGTATATCAAAGGATCAACATAGAAATTATTCCAATTACCTAGTTATTTTATTTTTAATAAATCTTTTAATGTTAATAATTATTTTACAATTTTTATATGATTATATATTTTATGTTTAATTGGTAATCTGTGAGTCAGGTGATGAAAACGATAATAAAATTTGATGGAAATTTATTAATTAAAAACCGTATTTCTGAATGTAAAGTTGTTCACGAGCCAAATGTCTAAAAAACGTCATTTTACTTCAAAACTTTTAGGAATTGGGCTTATTTCTCCAACATTACATTATGGTATTTTTGCACAAGATTGGTGGAAAACTATTTCATTAAATTTGAAAGATAAAAACATAGTTTTTACCATACCATTTCACTTATACATGCATGTTAGTTGTAATTTTAATGGCAAGGACTTCATAATTACAGTCCTTCAAAATAATGAAAATGAATATAAACCTGGTTTTCAATGTAGTTGGAGAACATAAGTTCAAAAATAGAACCTTACCCTTCAACAGCCATAAACTTATATTATAAGGAAGTTTTTGGGACTAAAACTGAGTATTCTGGTATAGGAGTTATTGGTTTTGAGAATGAAAAAATTATTCAAAAATTACTTGATAAAATAGAATTTTTTTTAATATTTCTTCAGATTGAAAAATTATCAGTTGTAATTTTGGATCTTGGCTATTCATCCAAAGATGGGTATTATGGAGCTGGAGAGGGTTTTACTTCTTCCTTTATTACATAATATCGGAATGTATAGCACTTATTTTTATTGAAATTGGAAGATAACCAATGTATTTTAGAAATATATTGTAATGCTGATAAAATTGAGCAATTTACCAGATCAATGCCAGATGATATCTGGAAAAAAGTTGGTATACATAAAAAATTTTCTGAATCACATCTCTTCAGAATTACCCATAAAACTACTCAAAATTTATTACAATCTGAAGTAATTGATGAATGGAATACTAATTATGAAAAACTTACAAAGTATTTGACTGACACATTAAATTACGTAAACTTCTAAATAAAATGATTAACTAGTCAAAATTATTCTATGATTGGTATAAATAAAAAAGTTCTATTGTTCAATTTCCATCTAGTATATTGATTAAAATATATCCAGAGAATTACAAATTGCAAGACAAAAAGCTAAGAGCATGGTATACTATGTTTAAAACATGTGGATGTTCAAATATAATCCTCTTTTCACATGAAGAATCTCAAATTGAATTTTAGAGTAGAGTCTATAATAATAAAGCACATAAACAAATATTAGAAAATTTATATAATTTCAAATTGCTTAATATCAAGAATAAAAAAGATATAAGAAGATTTACTTTGAAAAAGTTTTTGTGATGCAATAAATTTATATAAAAAAGGACAGAATGGCAAAATTCGTATTTTATCTATTATTGCATTAAAGTTTAAATATAAAGATTTAATATAGGAATTAGAAGTATATAAGTAAAAGTAGCTAAATTATTATATAATTCTAAATATATTTAATTTTTTTGATTTTTTTGCATAGTACCAGGTGGCTTTTAGTATTATAACTAATGCATGAAAATATACAAGACTATATGGTTCAGATGCTTCACCTATAAATAAAATAAAAAGAAAAGTTCAATATTTAAGTAATGTAAGAAAAATAATTTACTATTTTTTTCAAAATCATGAAAATGTTACTATGAGTTCTTACTATATAAATGCAAAAACAGAGTTATCAGTTCTATATTTTTGAGATCAAAAATGTAAATTATGAAATAAATTTATCAAAACTTATCCAAATGGTATAAAAAGATTAACTTTTATGATACGCCTAAAAAATTTCACTAATCTGAAATATCGTGATAATGCTGAAGGTTTATATCAAATATGCAATGATTATAGATTTGAAATATTTGAGAATTTGGCCAATATAATATGGGATAATTTCAAGGATAAAACAATTATGGTTAGTTGAAACTAAATCATATTTACCTTTTACAATAATACAAATTACTTATTAAAGATATTTTAGAATATGATTCTTGATTAATTTGACAAACTGAAAAGACAATTAAAGTAAGGTTTTGAAAAGAATTAACAGTTAATCCAGGTGATCAAGTTATTTATAATCCTTATATTTCTTTTTGTTTACCATATGCATTTGAAAAATATAAAATAAATATAAAATACAATATTTGAAATGCAATCAATTTTTTGAATTTTTTGATTTCATAACTGAAAATATTTTAAAAAATTATCAATTACAATTTACTGAAGCTAAAGAACACCTGTTGTACTATCTTTTACACTAAGTATACAAAGTATTTCTAAATATTCAGTTTAATACCAATTATACCATATTAGCTGAATTGGATTCAAGTAATGCATTTATTATTATTAATTATAAAATGTGAATATTATTACAATCAGCATGTAAAATAAAGCAATATTTTTTTGGAAAATGTGAGATGGACCTTGCATACTATTTTAATATTTATAAGAAAAACAAATTCAAATAAATTAAATATTAGAACTTGCTTATGATTATTGGTTTTTGGATACCAAGCAGAATGTTTAGTTCACAATATCAGCATTTAAAGTAGTATTTGAACAATAAGTAAAAAGTCTAAATAGATCAAAGTAATATCAGACAATGGTCTATATTATCACAACTCTAAACTTATAGCAATTGTGAGTTATTGGCATATTTAGTATAATATTGAAATTCTGAGTTAGTTGTTTCTTAAACCTGAAGAGATAAAAATAATAGTAGATTAATATAATGCATTAATAAATTGTAATCCAATTGAAATCAATTGATTATAATATTTAATTATACTATACTATCATTTTTAGATAATGTATACAATTAAATATATTTACGAATTAGATATAATTTATCAAGTGATGATGATATTGCTTAAGCAGCAAATAAAAGGATTATCTGGAACTTCATTAATTAACCTTGAACCTAATCATACCAATGATTCTGAGGGTTATAAAAAAAATTAAATAAAAAAGTCAAAGATTAAAATAATCAAAGGGATTTTAAAACTATTTTATTGGAAATGGCCTTGTCAGAATCAATATGATGAATTATATATATGCTTATCTATTACCTCATTTTGAAGCATAAAACAATTTTTTACTATCACATGTAGCCAAATTTTGAAACATACCTCTTTACTAATTTTAACCATCAATATCTCAATATATTACTTCAAAAATCCAATGGACTATATCGATAGGATCTCAGAATTCTCTTATACAAATCATAAATTAACCCATTTTTTAAGAGTTTAAAAAGTAAATATCTTAGCATCTAGTAGTCCAATTTTGATGAATATTTTTTAAAATTGTAAAACTAAATGAGAGCTACAAATTAAAAAATAATTCATTAAAATTGAATTATTGGATACTAAAATATTTACAAAAAATGATTTTTTAAGTTTTGATAAAATGTAATCTTTTTGGCCAAAAGTCCATTATAACTTTTATATTAGTTTTCTGGGATCCTATATAAATTATTGGAAAAAAATGTTAATAGACAAATAAGCAATAAAAAACTCTCAAATAATTAAAATAATGTTTAATTAAAAATCCAATCTTGTCATATCTAAATTTTAAAAAAGAATTTAATTTAATAATTAATAATATATCAGTAGATAGATTAGATACAATAGGACTCTAGAAAACTAATATAAAGATCATAATAAACTTTTGGCACATTTCGCCAAAACTTTAAAAAATCAGTTTTTATAAATATTAGTGATTCAATTTTAATGAACTTTTCTTTATTTTGTAACTTTTATTTAGCTCTATAATTTTAAAAAAGGTTCATTAAAATTGAACTACCAGATGCTAAAATATTTATAAAAAATGATTTTTAAGTTCTTAAAAAATAGGTTAATTTGCTAAAAGTGTAACTTATGACCAATATAAGAGAATTCTAGAATCCTGGTGCAATATTAACCCAAAAAAATGATAAAAATAAGGAAGTTGTGATAGTATATGCCAGCAGAAGTACTAATAGAACTGAGAGAAATTATTCAATTACAAATTTGAAATGTTTAGCAATGGTATATAGAGTTGAATATTTCTATAAATTTTTAATAAACAAAAGATTTAAGGTAATCACAAATCATGTGATTCTTAAAAGTTTAGTAAATGAGAAAACTTTAAAAGAAAAACATACTAGATGAATAATAAAATTGCAACAATATAATTTTTTGTTAAACATAGATTAGAAAAAAAAAATAGTAATGTTAATGCACTTTTAAGATTAAATATAAACAATAATTAAAATTAATTAATTTAGTAAAACAAACAAATTAAAAACTTAACCTTTATACAATATAAAAGAAAATAAAATTAGTAATAAAATCTTGGTATAAAAGAATTTTAAAATTTTTAGATAGAAACTAAAATTAGAACAATTAAAATCCAAATCTTAGTATTATTTTAATAATATAAACAAAATTATCGTAAGGAAAATTGGTTTATTTAAAGATGTAAACAATAATTTAAAAAGATACGCCATAATTATCTAAAGATGTATCAATAAATTAATAATGATTATTTAACTGCAGAGAAAAATTTATTATAAAAAAACAACATTCAGAATGATAGAATGATATTATACAAAATTTTAATATTAAAAATAAATAATTTTTGAAAAACTAAAATCTGAAATCTGTAACCTAAAATTAAAAATAGAAGTCCTTTACAAAAACTTTAAATTTTCAAGCAATATTATTTTGATATTATTTTGATATCATTTTAATATTAATTTAATATTGATGTGATATTAAAATAAAGTATTATCATTTTAATATTATATTAATATCAATATAATATCAAAATGATAATAGAAATGACATCAAATCAACATATTTAAGTTAATTTAAAAATGTCATTTTAATGTTATTGTCCAGAGCGAAGTGAAGAACTATATATGTTTTCGAAGGACTATGTCAAATTAGTGTTCCGCACGAATCGATTCATGACACGGTGTAACCCTAATGCTCCCGAGTAATAAAAACGTATTTTGCGAATAACTTTTGATCTAGCAGTCCGATTTCGATGATCTTTTTTTATTTTGATCAGGGCAACGAGACCTATCGATTAAAAAAAAGATCATCGAATTTGGATCACTAGATCCTGAGATAATAATTTTTGGAAGTCGAATCGAGTCTGAATCGAGTCCGAATCGAATCGAATTTCAAAGGAGAAATTTGATTCGTGCGGAACACTATGTCAAATAGTGTCACGTGACGATATCTAGTTGTCTGCATGTGTCACGTCATTGAAATATCAGATGAAAATAAATTTGTATTACATCAGATAAAGGTTTATTTATAACTTTTTTTTTGCTCCAAACTTACAACAGTTTCCGTTTCCTAGTTTAATTATCATTTTGATATTATTTCAATATCAATATTAAATTGATATTGAAATGATATCAAAATAATATCAAAATAATACTGTTAAGATAAATTTAACGATATCAATTCTATATTGATTAAAAATGTTAAATTTCTATAAAATAGATTACAGTAGGACTTCAGACATATTAAATTGAAAATAGCGATAAATCAAATTTGAACTAATTTTCTGAAATTCTTTACTAATTAATAACTGGAATTTTTAACCCAATTAATAAAATTAAAAAAAAATAATAATTTAATTTTTTTAATATACAAATATTATAAAAAAATTAAGATTATAAACTAACTTTACATATTATTAATTTTAATAAAAATATTTGCTTAAAAGTAGAGTGTATTTTAAGGTTGTTGGACAAAACTAGGTAGTTTAAACAATTGTTAAAATTGAAACTAGTTAAAATATTTTATTAAAAAATTAAAAATTTGCAAAACTGCGAAACTAACGAAACTGGTAAAACTGTGAAAGGTTTAGACATATTTTTACATAGTAATTAATAAAATTTTACCATTTATTATAATAAATTATATGATTTAATATAATTTATATTAAATTATTTAAACTATTATACAGAATATATATTAAATTTAACCAGTTTTACAATAATAAAATTTAATAGTATACATTATATTAATTATTTAAATTATTATATATATTAAAATATACAGTAAGTTTAACTAATATAATTTTATTTTTTATATATTATTATTAGTATAGTCAGCCTTCTATATGATCTAATCAATTCTGCAAAAATTGGTAACTATATAGAGACTTTTACTATGATATGATTATATAGAGATTTTTTTATATAATAATTATATAGATGGCTTTTTTTTAAAGGTGTGATTATATGGAGAAATTTTATATGATGTGATTATATGGAATGTGATTATATGAAGGTCTGATTGTATTTATTAATAATTGTTAATTAATATATAATATTTATTTTATAAAAAATTTATTTAAATATATATAATATTATATTAATAATTATTTATTTTATTTATTTTGAATTTTACTAATTAGAAAGTTTAGACATAATTTAGATATTTAGCTATTGTCAAACCTTTTGTTATAGTTTAAACTATTATTAATTAAAGTTCAGACTTTTACTAAAAGTTAAAATGAGT
This sequence comes from Oehlia diaphana, assembly GCA_003833135.1. Taxonomy (NCBI): domain Eukaryota; kingdom Fungi; phylum Glomeromycota; class Glomeromycetes; order Glomerales; family Glomeraceae; genus Oehlia; species Oehlia diaphana. The sequence goes on along the minus strand of QZLH01000090.1, from coordinate 42,438 downwards.
TTAACCAAGCAACCTTAGTGTATTTATATTACAACATATATACAATAGTAGACTAAAAAATGTAGATTATTACATGATTATAAAATGAGCTAAAGCAGATAAAAAATTTATGATTTTTCACAAACTACCATATGAATATTTTATTAAATACACATTTAAAAAGAGTATACATATGCATTTCATTATTTATTAAAATATTTAATTATTTGCTATTAGTCTTTTTGAGTGTATTTGCACTTTTAAAAGCAAATATGACTAATAATAAAAAAATAAAATGGTATTAATAAAAAATTTTATTTGAATAAGTAATGTACAATGATTTTTTGATACAAAATATTCTTTTTTATTATAATATTAGCTTGCCTTAGTAAAATAAATTTGTATATTAGCAAATACCTTTTGCTATTTTGAATTTATAAATCTCTATCTTTAGCTTATTATTTTGATATAAAAATAGTGTAAAGTTTTATAAGTTTAAAGTTGATTTGAAGAACTTACCATAGGAGATTCACAACTTAATAACAACTTTATAGTGTAATATTTTATTATAAACCTTATTTATACTATACTTTGTTAAAGTTTATTTAAAAAATAAAAACTCTAGTTTTCTAAAGAGTATTTTTAAACAGTTTCATATAAAATATTAAGGGAGTTTTCTTTATAGTAAAGTAAAAAAAAAATGATTTTTTTTTTAATAATATAATGATCAACTATGTCAATTTTTCTACCTAACAAAAATTTTAGCAATTATTTTTGATATTTATATATAAGTTACTTATTGTTTATAAATACAGTATTTTTATATAACTATAATTATAAATAATTTTAAAAATAATTCTATAAAGTATAATTATATAAGATAAATTTTAATAAAAGTATTTTTTATTAGTATAATTATAAATATAGTAAATAATAAAAGTAATTAACATTACATTGTAAATATAATTTATATATTTATTATTTTATATTTAACATTTTGGGTAAACATGGCATAATGCCTTTATCTTTATTAAATTTATTAAAAATATTTACAATTAATCCAAATACAATAAAAGAAATAATAAAAAATAAACTAACTAAAAATAAAGCTATATAGTCTCCTAAAAAATGATTAAAGTAAAAATAAAAATCTAAAGAAAGACATTTATAAGTACACTAACACTCCCTAGATCATCCCCCATGTTATATTGCAAACACAGTAGATGCAACTATGCTAATCAGACAATGGAAAGCATATTTAACATTTTGGTGAATTGATCCATTTTTTAAGAGTTTAAAAAATCATTTTTTGTAAATATCTTAGCATCCAGTAGTCTAATTTCAATGAACTTTTTTTTAAATTGTAGAACTAAATGAGGGTATAAAATAGAAATATAATTTATCAAAATTGAATTACTGAATACTAAGATATTTACAAAAAATGGTTTTTTAAGTTTTGGCGAAATGTGATGTTTTTGGCCAAAAGTTCATTATGACCTTTATATTAGTTTTCTGGGATTCTTATTTAACTATAAATTTTCTAACAATTACTGAAGGGTGATGATTACTGGTAACTGAAATTATGATGATTGACCAGCATTAAAAAAATATAATGCCAGTAAAAATTGATAATTCCGGCCAATGATAAAAGTAAAAAAAGTCATTTTTTAGAAGTGCAGAATACTTATTAGTATAATTACAATTTTGGGTAGAATTAGGATTCTGCTTATTTTTTAATAAAAATTACTATAATATTGGTTAATTGCATATAAATTTATATTTATTTTTTTAGTATTCAGCTTTTTAGTGTGTCACGACAGGTTCGTGCGACACAGTTTAGCCAATAATATTTCATAAAAATCATTCGCGAACACTTTATTGTCTCTTAAGGCAAAGCAAAATGACTTTGCTGTAGACAGTCCCTAACTTTAGGTGATATAGAAGACTATTGGACCGAAAAATTATCTAAAGACATTTACATGCCTTAGTCTCTGCCAGAATCCGTTAGCACTGCGAGCCGTGAACAGAAATCACTCGAATAACCCGCTTCGCTACAAGCATTGTTTGACTAGCGACAACGTCGAACTCTCTAATGCAACAACGGGGTTAGTGAAATCTTTTTCTCGGACAGAATTTGATCATGGCAATTTGTCACGGTTTTTCATAACTTGACCTCGAGTCAGGAGCGAAGTAAAAAAAAAAAATATATATATATATACGTACCATAGACAGATTTGTTTAACCGAAACGGACGAAGGGGTTCAAATAGACTGTAAATATCGAGCACGCGGCTCGAAGGCTCAAAAATTTGCGATGTACCAGACGCCAGCACTTGAGAATGATGAAGCGGTATTCAACTTGATAAACGACAACAAAAAATGTTCTGAATAAGACTTCGGCGAAATGCTCACGCTGTTTGTGTCAAAAAAAAGACAAGTTTAGTGTATTCATTTAGACGTCATCAAACCCATTCAACGAATGGATCAAAGTAATGACTCGATTTCGAGTATCGACGTGTTCCTATTTTTCATGTGATAGTGCCGACTTAAAAACGAAAGTCTCAAATCGTGGTTAGGCATCTATTGGCTGAATTGAAACTTCGTCAGAGACTACTCCACTCGACATGGCACACGAAGCAACAAAATCTATTTATTATACTGTTAGAGTCTCGTTCCGTGAGAATAATTTCAAAACCATACCAGAAACTTACGAGATCGGAATGAACAAGGAACCTTGATTATGTGCCGCTCAACCGTAAGGATCCTTGGTTTAATCAAAGTTAAAAAGGAGGATTTTATGAAGGGATTTGTCCAGATATCTGTATAAAGGAATCATCCCTGACAGGTCGTAAGCGCAAAATCAAATTAGATAGATGATGAACAAGTTGTGAATAAGGTATATGGGATTGTTACTGATGAAAAATCAAAAAATCAAGAAATAAGAAAATCAAAATTTCAAAAATTCAAATACACATACATTATATCACTTATATAACAAAATCTCAAATTATATTCATTCTTTAAAATTTATTCATCTCCTATTTACACTTATTCTAAACATCACCATATAATCTCGCTATTATACTTCATGAAGTGCACTCTAGATGGAGAAGAGAAGCCGTCATTTAAGCTATCGGAACCGAGTCTGTTCTAAGCCATATTGTATGGTTATCAGAAAGGCACAGAAGCCTGTGGCATCCTACAAAGTGAAGAGCAATCGAGGGAAATAAAGAAGGTTAAATCATCGAGTAGTCTTGGCCCTTAGGATAATAGTCATTAAAGAATTTCATCATATATCATGGGCGTAGATCAAAATTTTGTATTTGTTACAACGCTATAACGTAATAAAAAAAAATCTTTATCATAACCGTCTTCACGTTATTCACGTATGTAACATCCGCAGTTTATAGTAGTCTATTTTTTCCGGAAAGTTCCTAGCATTGAATTAATGATTAGCGTCGATGTTCTCCTTGCTGATCTTAATATACAGAATAATGTTTTCTTTTATAATTTTAAGGAGCTTTTGTAAATCAATCCTTAGATCCACTGGAACTATTAAAAAAGAAGAGGCCTTGGTTAGTGAACTTTTTTATCCTCTCTGTGCAAGTGGACTAAATTAAAACGAAAAATCAGAACTAGCTTTTCAAAATACGTCAACGACCAAGATCGTTAAACAAGATATATCAATCGAATCTGTAAACAAAAAAAGGTATGGAAATGCCCGATCATACACAGAGACCACTTCTATTTCTTTACATATGCTAATAGTCCCTGTTTTCCGGCTTGTAGATGTCCAGTTTACAATTTCGGTGCAGTATCACTAATTACCAGTGTTATATCTTACAATAAGTTTCGAGATGATGTGAAAAAAGAAATATTACGGTAAGAGTGAATCGGAAGCATTTTTTCATTGTTTTACTCTTTGGCTAATTTTTGTTCATAATAGATCAGAAATTGCTTCAAGTTCTGCGTAACATTAATTTATTTTAGAAACATAGAAGCATATTCATAGATAGTAAAAAAATTAGCATTATGTAACGGGAAGGGACTCTAGTCTTCTAGAACCCTAGATGCTTCCTCCCTTAAAACGTCTATTACTTCAATATATTTTATTAGTTTAGCTGTTGCATGACTCTATATGACAAAGAAAATAAAGGAGGAATTCTTAAATATTTTAAATGAAAAAAGAATGAAGGATTAAGAAAAAATGATATATTCTTTTTTTAGCAAAGAAGAAAAAAATGCATGACATTTTGATTGCAGGAATGAGGGGGATGTCCTATCAATAAAACATAAAAGTTCAAAGTAAAATCTTGTATACTATGGCTATCAAAACACAGTATTTGCAGTACTATGCTAGTGTTTTATCTTGTTCTCTTTGATTTGATTAATATATATATCTTGAAATTATTCTGCTATAAATGAAAGTTTTCACTATATATTCGTGTGCTTTCAGAATTGATGATATTTTATCCTTATTTTTATACATTTCAGAATACTATTATAAATTTCAGTTCTATTTTTTTCTGGTTTATTATACTGAAAATATGATATTTTTTTATTCTTTCTATTATTAAAAGGGATTTAAACATTAATCTATAAATACTTATATAGAATAAATTCCAATATTATTAATTGATCAGCATATCAGATATAGAGAAATTCTCAGTTTTTAAAGATTTACTAATAATAACTTTACTTATATTATATATTTATATGTTTGTCCCATTATTTTTAATCAATTTTTGTGATTTTTTACTAATATTTTTACAGTAAATTGATTAATACTATATTTATAAATTATAGTTAATTTATAAATATATTGTTGGAATTAATATTATTATATATAAAAAGAATATTGGAAAATATACAATATTTGTATAAATATCAATAAGATATATAGCTGAATATTATATTATAAATATTTATTGAATTTTATATTTAATATTTTTTTTTATTTAAAAATAAAAGTATTATATTAATTAATTCTAAATATTCAGAAATTTCAAAAGATTTTATAATAATTTTAAATTTATAATTTTTTTAGTATTTTAATAAAATAAAATATTATTATAAAGTTAAAATAAATTACAATATAACATTTTTTAAAAAAATTTATAAAGTGATGTTATTATTATAATGTTATATTATTAATAATAAAAAAAATTTAAATTATTAAATAATAGAAAAAAATAAATGTTATATATTTAAAAAAAAAAAATATAAAATATTATAAAAAAAGAAAAAAAAAGGTAATTATTATAAAAAACAAGTAAAATCATAAAATTTATTTATTTTTTTTTGGCTGCAACACATTTGAAACTTTATTAGATAAAATATTTAATTTGCAATATATATATATTTAAAAAAATAGCTAATCTAATATTAGTAAGAACTAACTACTCATTAATTCATAATAGAACAATCATGTATATACTGTTAGTTGAAAATTTTAGACCAGTAAAGGAAGTTTTTCTTATAAAAGTTCTTTTTTAAAAAAGACCTCCTCCTTTTGGTCTACATTTTATAAGTATACTAAAAGACTTACTGTAACTGCATATAAAATTTAGAACAAAAAATAAAAAAAATAAGAAGCAACAAAATAAAAGTCAAGGTAAAAAAATTTTATAAAAAAAAAAAAATTAGTAATTAGAAAACAAACTACATCAATATATTACATGTATCACCATCTAAGGCCATGAATATCATCATATTAATTTATCAGAGAATGTAATAATGAATGAATTTCAGCTAAAATTGTAAGTTTATTAATACTATTAAAGCTTTTTTGCATATTTTTTTTCAAAAGACTTTCTCTTTTTAAGTTGTTCTTCTAATTTTTTATGCAATACCTTAGAATCCTTACCTTAGTTTTACTATTGAGTAGGATCTTACTTTAGTAGTCTATTTCTAGAACAATTTAATGTAGGTAAAAGTACTTTTTTCAAATACCTTTATATTTTTTAATAGTATTTAATACTTTATCCAAGTTAGCTTATGTATTGTAATATATACCAATTTTCTTTGTCTATATCTTTAAACTACTTTGAATACATGACAACCTTTATAAAGAGCTAGCAAAGATTAGGCTAAGTTTTTGGCAAGGTATAAAATATCTGTATCAAGATCAATAGATATGCCACTGATATATCTATTGATACAGTTTGGAATCTTTTATATTTTTTACATTACTTTAAGATCTAAGATATCAGAAACTATTGTATAGGTATGTTATGGTAAAGAGCTGTTTAAATAGTAAAATTATATAATAAATAAAAAAATTAAAAAAATAAATAAAGCTTATGAAAAGAAATAAAAAAATATAAATACAAAAATAAATCTACTATAGAAAAGAAATAAAAAGCAAAAAATAAAATTACTATAAAAAAAAAATAAAAAGTAATAAAATATATAAAGAAGAAAAAAAAGAAATTATTATGAAAAAGTAATAAAAAGAAATAAAATATTATAAAAATAAAATAAATCCATTAAATAAATAAAAATAAAAATAATTAAAAAATAAAAAAATAATAATAAATAAAAAATAGTAATGAAAAGAAAATTTTTTTAAAATAATATTAATGAATTTTTTAAAAAATAAAACAATAAAAAAAGAATAATATACTAAAATAGTTAAAATAATTTCAAAAAAATTATTTTAAAGAAATAATATAAAATATTTAAATGTAAAAAGAGTTATTTAAAAAAAAATTATTTGTAAATAAATATTTATAATAATAATATAATCTAATACTTTTAATTAGTTAATTAAAATTTATTATTATATTATAAAAAATACAAATGCTTTAAATTTTAAGTCCTATTTATATATAATTATATATATTATATAATGTAAATTACAATACTTTTATTTTGCAAATTTTAAGAAATTAGATTATTATAAATGAAAAATTTTAAATATTTGTGATTTTGCTATTTTAATATATAAAAATTTTTTTGAAAAATGTCAAATAAAATTGTAAATAGAAATTTTTTTTGCAAATAAAATTTTTACCAGTTTCTGCTATTTACTAGTATTAACTCAATAAAAGAACTTTAAAAATAATTTTGATTCATTATTTTTTCTTAAAAAAAAAAAATTTTTAAAATTTATCTTAAAATTTATTTATAATATATAATTACTAAATAAATTTTAAAAGTAATATTAAGTATTAACTTATTAATTTAAATTAAAATAAAAAGAATGGTTTAGATTATAAATATTGGTTTTAGAGTAATATTAATATTGAAGTAGTTAGAATTAAAGTAAAAATAGTTGGTTAATTTAAAATAAATTAGAATAGTATTAGTTTTAATAGCTTAAAATTTTAAGATTAAAGAAAAAAATGGATTTAAAGTTAAAAAATTATGATAATTAAAATTAAATTATAAAGTAATTATTTCTAATTTTTTATTTATTTATTTATTTTGTAAATAATTATAATAATATATGTAATAAAATAACATATAATATTGTATTTAAAAAAAGAAATTTCAATTAAAAAAAATTGTAAATAATTGAACAGAATCTCACTTACTTATAAGATAGGTTATCTCCAGACCTAAAGTAAAAATCATATATAAAATTCTTTGCAAATCCTACTATAAAAAGAAGTTTTATGTTATACTATTATGATTTTTTTTCTTTTTAGCTAATTAACCAATAGAATTTAAGAAAAAAATATTAAGAGTTTTTAGATTATTAAAGGTTATATAAATTGCAAAAAAAAGTTGTTTATTATTATATATTTATTTATTTTTATATATATATTTATTTTTATGTATAATTATATTTATAAATTAAACTTCATTAAAAATATTAATATAAAAAAAATTGGCTATTTATTTATTTTAATAAATATAATTATTTATTAAATATATTAATAATTATTACTTTAACTAAATACAAAAATTTAATATTTAATTTGAAATAATTGGTTAAAAATAATTAATTAAAATATATAAATAAAAGAACATATTAATAGAGTAGAAAATGTAATAATGTATTAATAAAAATTAAAGAATATATTAATAGAATACAATAATATAAATAAATAATTAATTTAAACAATTTATTGCTATTTTTTAACCATAAAAAATTTGCTAAATATGTGATATTTAGATAAGAAACTAAAAGATTTTAGCTAGTAAAATACTGAAATAGTAAAATTTTGCTGAAACTATATTAGAGAAAAGTAAAATTTAATAAAATTTTAAATGCTAAAACTACCAAAACTTTACTGAAATTATTTATATATAATAAAATTATAGTAAAATTTTATTAAGATTAATTGTAAAATAAATTACTTATTAGCAGACTTTTTTAATTTATTATTATTATTAAACCATATATTCTTAATTCTTTTTATTTAAATTACTTAAAAATGAAAAAAAGCTTTATAGTTAGTTATAGAAATAGATATGTTAAATAAATATAGATGATAATAATTTGAAAGTTATTTTGATATTAATTACTTTGAAAGTTATTTAAATTGTCATTTTTACTAAAAAAACTGATGTATTTTTGGTTTGTTATTTAAGTAATAAAAAAGTATAAAAGCAAATCCTTTATTTTGTTTTTAAGTTTTATTATAAAATTTTTAAGAAGTATATTGAATATATATATTTTTAACATTTTAGATATTTGACTTTCTGTTAACATTTTTATTAATTAAATACAATTTTTATTATTGTAAGAAATTTTTATTTTTTCCATCCAATTTTGTATTATGTAATTAATAATCTTGATCTTAATATTAGAAATTTTTTATAAAAATTAATCCTTTAATATTTAGGTTTTTTTAAAAAAATTTCTATTATAGAGGTTCTGCAGTTTGCACAGATTCAACATATATGAGATTATATTTAGCATTAATAATAAAAATAGGGCCTGTAATATTAAAATTGTGGTATAATAACTTTTTATGCTTAAAGTTATGACAGTAATACCAGTATATCATATTATTGCAGTGAATTATAAAATTTCAGATTGTTGTACTGCCATTATATGTTTACTAGACATTAACCTTATTGGAAGAAATATCATATTTGCTAAATTCGGAAGCTTTAAGACAAAAAAAGACAGCTGAAAGTGATCATTATGATTATGATAATACTTTTTATTATTTGTAAATTTAAAATTTTAATCAAATTAACAAAATCAGTATAATCATAAATATCACATTTCATCGGGTTACAAAATTTATTATGATTTGCCATAATTGAAACATGTTTTTAATATCGATCATTTGACGATATGCTTAATCTTATTGATATACAAGTGACAGTCGTTTACACTTTACACCAATCAACGTGTAAAGAAATCGGACATTCGAATTCTAGAATTTTACCCAATGTGTGACAATTTATAGTAAATTAACAAGGAAATTTTTATTTCATCGCATGATATTCAAAAACATTGCTTTAAATTTACTTTTTTGTTTCAGTAATGTTAATTTATCGCCATTTTCAAAATGGTGTGTGATTGTATATTCGAATATCAATATTCGTCCAGTTTTCATTCGTTATTTACCCAGTTATCAGGTTTCTTTTTTTTTTTTCAAACTTAACTGCGCACAGCAATTGAAAACGGCGATAAAATTTAAGACATTGATAATAAAAAGAAATAGCTAATATATTCTTTATTGCTTGACAAAATCTATAAACGATAAAACAATTTATGAAAAAATTTGCTACATATGTTATATACAAAAAATAATGGATTCATGTGATTTTACACCGGGAAGATATTGATACTGTATGTTATAATATTCTCAAAGTTAAATTGAATATAATATATGCAAAATTTCTCAATAATGAAAATAATTGCTGATATTTTACATAAAAATTCAGTGAAAATTTCAGATTTATTATTATAAATATATAGCGGCAATAGACATAGCAGACGACTAGAATAAATCATCATAATTCCGGGACAGTAAGATTTAAGTATACGAGATGATAATGTCTTTGCCAAACATGCGCAAGCATATAACCAACTTAATATATGCGAGTAATGCGACACTGCTATGAATATTCCTTCAATCCATATAACATTCCTTTTTAAATTCGAAGAAAAGTGCAAATGTTGAAAGGCATAGATCCAATTTATATTTCATTTACTTGGATTATTGTGAAGATGACTGGTTCTATCGTCGTAATGATTTTGAAGATTTTATTTGCTAGACTTCGTCCTTCTGGAGGTCTCTCATTAACTATGGTTATAAGTGAAAAAATAGCCGGCTATCTAGAATAATCCGTATGAAAATCCATGATGATTCTTGTATTAAATGTTCTATAACAAATGTTAAAACGAATACTAACCTGTTGGTTTTAAATTAATATCAAATCCCATTTTGTTTAATACTTAGATACTCAAATTTATGATAAATCTCCTCTTTTATTAAATTGAGAAGTTTCATCATTATTATTATTTAGTTTCATATATCTGAAACTTTGGGGTGTAGACTTTACTGATTGTCATATAAAGTCTGAAGAGTCTAAATGCTGCCACAATTAGGTAAAATGATTAACAGAAACGCACGTGATTTTCTTTTTATCAAATACGAAAAAAAAAATTAAAGACTAGCCTGACTAGGTTCCCGAGCAAATACATAAATAGATAACAAGAGATCGGCACAAAATTATTAGTTCAACGCATCACCCGAACAATGTGGGAGATGAGGAAGTAAAGGGGCAAAATTTTTAATTTTTTGCTTTATTTGATCGACTTCGATTTAATTACACTAGATTAACAAAGAAAATCTTGATCAAACAATTAGTCTTTTATAATAATGCTCAGGGCGTACCAAATTTATACGAGATTATGTGAACCAAAGAAAATTAAGAACAAAATGTTTTAGAAATTTATTCCATTATATTGCTTACATTAAAATATTTTATAACCGACTAAAATTACATGGGTATTAAATTAATTTGTTAGTTAATTGTAAATTAGGAATAATTTTATTTAGTTATTAAGTCAAAGTAGCACAGTTAATTAGTCTCAAACTAATTATTTAGCATTGCGTCAGGTAAATTACATAATAAACACGTGTAGAAAATTGTCGGGAATGGACGGAACACGGATTTAATATCCATAAAAAAACTTAAAACCTGAATACTTACTCGTGAAACTGTCAATGATGCGTCAATTACAAATTTTTTTTTCCATTTTACGAAATCGAATCGATTTTGCACATGAAATTTCATTTATGATTTACATATTTGTTTGAGATTATCCAAAAATTATTAATTAATTATACTTTTTGATACCTGTCAAATTGGAATGAAAAAAAAAATATTTACACAAGATTTATTAAAAAAAAAAAAAAAAAAGGCCAAAATATTATTTTGGAATCTTTTTACCTTTGATTAAGCATGAAATTTTGAATATATATTGAATATGTATAGGTAAGTTTTTTGCAATTCGTAAATTTGTCATTATTTTTGAAAGAGATTTCATATTCAGTAACAAAGTAATTTATTTTAACTTAATATTAATAAGATATTTACTAACAAAAAAGGAATTTTTAAAATCGAACCTAAGAATTTCTTAGATTCTGCATTTCGATCATTAAAAGAAACTTTTTATAGTAATTTTCTGCAAAAAATCTCATAACATACGAATTTTTCTGGAATAATATCTGTACCAATGAAATGGTATGCGTGTTGGCTTACGAAAAAATATTCAGATGTTATCATGCGGTCTTTTTTTAACCTAATTGGTAGTCGATTTTCTGTTACTAGTTAGATTTAAACGTGTAGAATCGGTTGGCTAAAATTTTTCATTTTGTTACTGAAGATGCATATCTTGGATTCTATTTTTAAAGGGCAAGTTTAAATCAAATTTCCTTATCATCTTTCCATTTTTTTTTTTTTTTTACGAATCGCTAATCTTCAAATTAAATAAATAAGCACTTGTAAAGATGGTCACATACGGGTATACAAGTATGTGCTGTAATTATATAACGATTCTTTGCGTAAGACAAAAAAAAAAAATAATAATCTCTTAATTTTTTAGGTATTAATATTGAAACAGCCAAACCATTTACACCTCATAAACTTGATAAGATCAAACTTACACATTCCCGACCAAAATTCGTAGTCATTGGAACAAGAAATTCGATCTTTGACTGGATGAAATGTTATGAAAATATTAAGTGTGAGTCCTCATCGTTACGATCAACACATAAAATATCCTCGATGAAAAATTTTGATCCGATACTTAAATTTGAATTATATAATGATGAAGAGCAACACCACGATGAAGAGCAACATCATGATGAAGAGCAACAACATAATGGTTATCATTGTGGGAATATTATCAAAATTATCAAGCCATTATTCTCATCTGGAACAAAAAAACATAGTGGTTCAACTAAGATGAGATTAGAAATAAGTGTTAGCAATTATACCAAACATAATTCAAAAAGTATAAATCAATTACATCATCATCAACACAAAAACTCAATCCCTGTTATGGAAACCGAAGCTATAAGTGGAACAAAATTGTTACACGTTCTTAATGAGTGGCAAGATAATTTAAATATAGAACAACTGAAAAAGTCTTGCGATTATGAAATATGAATAATATTCACAATACCGTATATATTTCCTTTTGATTATGACGTTTTATTAACTTATTATTTAATTTGTTATATTTTATGATTTTAAGAATTAATAGATAAATCTCAAGATTTATATTTACTTTCCCGTAAAAATTATTTATAATGCTTGATTTGATCGATTTAATAAGATTTAATAATTTCGTTAAGAAAGAATTGAACTTATTTTTTTTTCGAAGTAGTAATTTTTTTTTTTTTTTCATTTCGGTAGGGCAAATTTTATTTCGTATCGTTTTTATGAATTCGTTTTCCTTTTTTCAATTTTTTTTTCTGAAATATGTTGAAAAAAATCAAGAAATTAAGAACTCCAATTATGTAATTATGATAAAATATATGAAAATTTTAGAAGAGAGTAATCAAATTTTTTAACATGAGTTCAAAAGTTAACATATATAAATAAGAGTTCCTTAATGTACAGTGTGGGTGTACGATAATTAACGTAACGAACTGGCCGGAGTTTACGTTAACACTATCATGTGCACGTACACCCATATAAATATGGCTAAAATCAAAATATTTAAATGGTATTTATTTAAAACATGAATAAGAACATTTTTTGAAGTAGAGAATCTTACAATATACATAAACAATACGAATTACGTTATGCTTTTAACGCTTTATGTTCACACCAAACAAACAAGAGAAAATCATTAAGTTTTGATATAACTTCTTTTTTGACGATCACGAAGGATTTTCGCTATTTACAATTATATCAATATAATGTTATCTAAGGACTTTTCGATCAACAAAATTTTGAAATTAAGTCCATGACTGTTTGACAGGATGTTTCTTTGTGATATATTTTAAAATTCTTACTTCCTGTCGAAATCGTCCAAACATTTATATTTCGCAATTTAAACGACTTAGAAATAATCAATTCGCGAGAACTACGGTACATCTTACGCATTGGATTAATTCAACAATTTGTGATATCTTGAATTACACTGGAATAAATTATTTAATAATAAATATTTTGAGAAGGCACGGACGTATGTGATATTGTAATAAATGATAATAATAAGTTATAAGAATGTTTTTAAACTTTAAATATCAAGAAAATCTAAAATGGTTTAAAAATTATATGAATATTTAAAAGTCATTAATATAAAAATAATAAAAGATATATCAATTGATTACAGTATAAAATATTTCCTACAAAGGTTCATTTAGTTGAATTGACATTTACATCCTTCTGATAATTATCACTATTAAAAAAGATGTCACATTAACGAATTTACAATAATTGTTTATTGATTGTAACGGGGTTATCTTTCTAAGGAAGCTAATATTTACCTACCTAAATATCCTAAACAAAATTACGAAGATCCAAATAGAAAGTTATAGAAAATAGACTATTGAATTACAGGGACCGGTAAAGAGATTATGATTATTAGACCATAATATAAGTAGATCTGGTAGTCTTCGTTCACAAGACCTTAAAAAACTAATGCGTTACACAAATTTTATCTGTTGACTTATTATTTATATATACCGAAGTTTTAACTCTAAAGTCTAAACCGTGACCTTGGTATACAGTCAGCCCTCAATATAAGTTTCTTACAGTGGGTTGTTATCCGTTATCTTCATGTCATTCAATTTGACAATTGGATCTTTATCCCCTCTTTGGAAAGAATAGGATAAGGAAATAGAGATTAATTATATCCCAGGGGGAATACATTAATGGACCAAGCTTACAATTGGAATGTTGAATCCAATGGTATTTCGACACCAATTAAATCGGATATGGGACCTTTTAGATCGACCTTTTACGCGCAAATTCCGAAATATTTTGCTTGGCACGTACTTGATTGGTTAAATGTCACGTGCAGGGAAAAATTCTTTATAAACGAGTTCGTTATATCGAGGGACGAGGGCTAGTTGTACTAGTTGTACCAGTATTATATTAAATTTAATAATGTTCAATATTAAGATGTTCTCACAAGCACAAAAAGAGGTATGCCAAGCAGTTTAACACGGTAAAATGGTGAATAAATACATTAAAATATATTTAGTATTGGCTCACGTTGTAAATGATACAGTTGTTTCTAAAAAATTTGAGAAAGGGAAGAGCAAGAGCGAGAGGAGGAAAGGACGAAGGTAAGGTAGAAAGGAGAAGGGTAAAATAAAATGTGAATGTAAATGAAAAAAAGGCCTGCACAAGTTGATGAAAGATATTTATTTACAATGTATACTATCATAAGTTTAATCCTTAAGCATGACTATACTAGGACCCAGAAATATGTATACATGGGTAAGGTACACGAGTTAGACGGAGCAGTTATGATTTATGATTTTTTCGGGATTGCGTATATTTTTGGGCTAATCTTTATATATAATAATATACTGTATGTACTTATTTAGCTAACCGCTATAAAAATTGGCCGATTGGACAATGTTACACACAGCTAAAAACCCTATTAAAATATCACATGTCATTTTCCAATCGGCCAATATGATGTATTTTCAATAATCAAGGTGCGCACTATTTCTGGTACTATACTCCGCGGATCTACATTCTGATCAAATGACTTTCAACACATGATTTTTAAATATGTAATCAAATTATGTCATCTCTATTTCATATTCTCACGACAATCACCTTTTCTTTAAAAATGAGGTAAATACATAATTTTACATTTTTTTTTTATCTAAGGAAATTTTGTTAATGTTAATTCTTTCTTATATAGTAATAACAAAAAAACCGAATGGACTATAATTGAGACTTTTGAAGAGGATGATTTTATTTGCGTTGATTTTTATGGTAAAATACTTGTAAATTTAATAAAAAATATTCCCACGTTTATAATTTTTTCTTTTTGCATTAAAATATATATGATGATTACTTAAAATTCTTTATTTCCTTTTTTTTTAGAAGGAGCAAAAAAAGGGAACGATACTAGGTATGTATTTAATAATAATTAATACCGTATATCGCAATTACCATCGTTAAAAGTAATTCAACAACGTATGATAAAATTTATTTAATATTAATAATATATTTTGTTAATTTTATTTATAGTGATTATAAATTTGGGAATCCCAAAGTTAAATATGAACCGAATTTTGATAAAAAAAGGAATAGCCTCTTAAGTTTAAAGAATGAAGAATATTATTTAGAGTGGGATAAATATATTTCAAAATATCGAAAATCAATTTATAATGAAGAAATAGAAAATTTACAAAATCAGTTGAAAGAATTAAAAATTGTTGAAAGTAATATTGAAAGGGATCTTGATTATAATAAGAGGAACGAAAAAAAATTTAAGGAATCTCAAAATAAATATGTTGAAAATCAAATTAAAATAAAGGAAGTTGACAAAAATATAAATAATTTACTTCAAGATATTTATAAACTTAATCAATTAAAAGATATTGGAAAAGATCTTTTGGGTAATAGAATAAGTTTTGGATTATTTGATGTGGATTTTAAAACTTTACAAAATCTTCCTGCTGATTGTAAGTACTGTAAATTATTTACTGGTAAATTGCTTTGGTCTTATTATTGAAATAATTTTTATTATTTTTTTTTTATTTATAATATTAGTTGTAGCTTTTCCTGCGTTCCTTGTTGAATATAATCATAGAAGTGATTCAATTTCAAATACTAAAGGTGATTTGAAATATTTAGATTCTTTACCACAAGGAATTAAAGATGATATTATTAAGGTCAATATTCAAACATTTTATCAATATTTATAATATTTTAAGAAATAAAATAATTTTGAATTTTATTATTTTAGTCAGCAAATAAGTACAACATAAAATACACGATTGATTTATTTAACGAATATGAAAAGATTCATCGTACTAATTAAAATGATTTTGATATTTTGATGGTGAATAAAACATATGTATATATTTTCTTTTTTTTATAAAAAATTTATTTCTCACAATGAATTATATTTATTTTGTTTTTTTATTTATTTGTAAATAAGTTTTTATTTTAATTAACATATAATCTTGTTAACATTGATATAAATGAAATTTATGAGATACTGAGAAATGTATAACAAAGTTAATGGTTTACTGCGTAATCTCTTGTGGATAAGATCCATGTGACCATGCATATAATCTATTATATTTGATTAAAATCTCGTTGGGACGAACCAATCTTTTCCACGTTATAGTTAATTTAAGTAGAGTAGTCGTCTTTGTCTTATTATCAACAAAATTCGCGAAATCTGTATGTCAAAAAAAGAAAACCACGCGAGAGACAGAGGACGACAGAATTTAGGAGTAACATAATTGATGTCTTATGTAATTAGAGAAGCAATGTCTACAAATATATTATCTGGTGATATCAGGCTGGGATTGTTGACGTATTAAAAAAATAAACGGATAAATTCTAGAAGCCTCCTTTGTTTATTTGAATAAACTTGTTAAACGACAGATCACGTGATTGTGGTTATTTCGTTAGGTAAATGTTTTATAATCTAGATATGATTGAGATAAGAGATAATTAAGAGATGGTGATTAACGGGTTTTATCTATAAATGTATGTATTAAGGAGTTTAATAATACCAAATTTTGCTTCATTTACATAAGGGAAATGATTACCCCATTAGTACTAATTTTTTTTTTTTTTTTTTTTTTTTTTAAAAAAAAAAAAAATTTTAAATTTTTTTTTTTTTTAAAAATAAAAAAAAAAAAAAAAAAAAAAAAAAAAAAAAATTTTACAAAAATTTTTAAAAAAAAAAAAAAAAAAGGCCAAAATATTATTTTGGAATCTTTTTACCTTTGATTAAGCATGAAATTTTG
>QZLH01000089.1:166735-177226 GCA_003833135.1 Oehlia diaphana | reverse complement strand
AAAGCGTTCTATTTTACTTTTATTTTATAGGAATATTTGGTTGGATGCACTGGACTTACACAAGTAGGGGTTTTTATTCCTAACATTTCTCTTCTTTTTTTTTTATTTTTTTTTTTTGTATTCACTTAGGTGGCGGACTTTGGAACAATCAGGACTTCTTATTTTTTTTTATTATATTGTATTTTATATACTGTGCATATATTGCCAAACTACTAATAAAGATAATAATAAATAAAATAAACTAGTGTTTTTTGATGCATTCATTTCTAAAGTAATCAAAAAGTATTAAACCCACAAAAAAAACCGTTAGTAAGGCTCTGCTACCAGGACACCTATAATTATAAGATTTTTGGGCACAAAGGGTGTTTTTGACGTTATTTAATTGGGTATTAGTTGGGAACACAAGATTCAGAAAATGAATTTTTTATTATTATTTATAGCCCCGCGCTGATCATATCAATTTTCTTCCCATCACGTCCGGATCAGCAATTAAATTAAATACAATATTTATTATGGAGTTTTGTTTAATATTGAGCTTCTTTCCCACATGAAGTGAAAAGAAAAAAATTTTTGAAAGTTAAATTATATAAACAACATTATGAAGCTTCCAGCTTTTTGTTAATGTTGAGCATTGGGTATTGAAGAATTGGGAAGTTGGCTGTGGAAATATTGGTTTTAAAATATATATATATGTATGGCTTGAGTACATTAGTGAGAGAAAAAAAATTTTGTTACTCTTAATTACTCTTAATTAAAATAAAAAAGAATATGCCCGCAAAAATCTCAAAAATCTCCACGATGTATTACATTCACGAATTCACTGAACAGCTTACTCAGGAGTTTTCAGTGAAGGAAATTACAGCCATTGCAAGATTGATTTTGATTATTAATGTATTAAAAATGATTTATTTTCCTTCATTATTCTAATGATGATTTATTCCATTTACAATAATCTTGTATAAAAATAAGCATCCTTACATTTCTAAAATTTACGAACTTTAATTTATTATTAAAATATAATATGCTCTGATCCTCAATCATTAATCCCATGATGCTATTAATTAATACACCCAAATTTGTTCCCATCAGTCCCATGTTCTGTGGTGGGTACTGGAACAAAAAAATACTGGCTAGTTGTTTTAAAACATTGATCGGCATGATTATTGCGTAATTATTTTTTAATGACCTTTTTTGTATTTTTAAGCAACTTTTTTTTAAAATTATTCTCGTGGAAGACCACCATCGTCAGAAGAAGTCCGTAAGCAAAAGTGTGTAATTATTGTGGAAATGACATTAGTTATTGATTTAATTGATTGATTAGAAGATTTAAAATTAATATATGAATTTTTCTTTTTTTAAGAGTTAGCGCACATTTTATTTAACGAATCACTAGTATCACTAAGCTATATTCCCAACAAGGTTGGTCCGGCTATACTATAAATATATTTATATAATAAAGCGCTTAAATTTTTATTGCAAATATGTATTATATCGTGAAGGCTAGTCAAATGCTTAATGTTTTAAAACACGTTTAAAACATATTTTAAAACGCCAAAATTGTTTTAAAACATGTTTTTTGCCATCCCTAGCAGTAATCACCAGTGAACTGATTTTCATTGATTTTTTATAGAATTAATTAGTTACTTTTATTTTATTATTGTACTATAGAATTTTACTATTTTATATTATATTGTTTTAGTAGATATAGAATTTATAATATTATTTCATAATTAACAAGAGTTTATTAAAGATTACAAAATATAAAATATGAAATGTGATTTGTTTTGAACTTCAGTTGTTCATACATGACATTCAAATTTATTATAATAAATATCTTTTAATCATAATTGAGTTAATTATGCAAATTTTTTTAATATCTTAATTTTATCATATTTTTCTGAATTGTTATTTTTTGTGCAGCAGTGAAATTTAATATTAGCTTAAATAAATTCATCATGCGATGTTATCTATGTAAATTATATGAGAAATTCTACATAAAATTTATTCTATATAATTTTAAGTACTCATTATGTGTAGTTTTATATAGATTTTTAAAAGATGATTACTGTATTAATTAGTACAACTACAGTGACTACTATTATGTAAGATATATAAAAGTTAACAATTTTAAATAAGTATCGATTATAAATTGATCTGATACTGTTCAAATATTTGTAATTTTATAGTAAGTTCTACCACAATAAAATTGAAATTGTTTTAAAATTAAAATATTTTCTTTATTGTATTTATACATCTTGAATAAAAACTATTATATTTTGTAGTGATCTATGATAATTGTTAATTTAAAATTGATACTTGGATTAAAATTGGTTCAGTTTTTTATATCTTAGATAAAAATTAACAAAGTTTTGTACTAATATAGTAATTCATCTTTAAGAAATTGAAATATGATACACAAAAGAAATATTATAAAAGGAGATGATAACTTGAAACTTTTCAAATCAAAAAAAAAATCAATTTTTCTAAACTCTATAAACCTCTTCAAATTATCAAACTCTCTCTTTTTTTTTTAAAAAAAAAATTACTTGATTATGTATCAACCAAAGAAATATGTGATTAAATATACTGAATTTACTGATAAATGTGATAAATATAAATCATATCCTATAAGAGGAGATGACTTTAAATGTGGATCAAAAAAAAGACCAGAGTCTTTAAAGCTAATGAAAAATAATGAAAAGATTAAAAATATTCCAATTGGCCATTGTCATCAGAATAAACCAGTTAAATTAGGAGAATTCCCTCAATGTTATCAACAAAAGAAACCAGTAATTCCTTCAAAGATTGAAAATATTCCAATTGGAGATTGTATTTATTGTCATCAGAACAAACCAGTTAAATTAGGAGAATGTCTTCAATGCTATCAACAAAAGAAACAAGTAACTCCTTCAAAAATTGAAAATATTCCAATTAAAGAATGTATTCATTGTCATCAAAATAAACCAGTTAAATTAGGAGAATGTCTTCAGTGTTATCAACAAAAGAAACTAATGACTCCTTTATTAAAGATTGAAAATATTCCAATTGGAGAATGTATTCATTGTCATCAAAATAAACCAGTTAAATTAGGAGAATGTCTTCAGTGTTATCAACAAAAGAAACAAGTAACTCCCTCAAAAATTGAAAATATTCCAATTGGAGAATGTATCTATTGTCATCAAAATAAACCAGTTAAATTAGGAGAATGTCATCAATATTATCAACAAAAGAAACCAATGCTCCTTTAAAGATTGAAACTATTCCAATTGGAGAATGTATTCATTGTCATCAAAATAAACCAGTTAAATTAGGAGAATGTCTTCAGTGTCATCAACAAAAAAACAAATAATTCCCTCAAAAATTGAAAATATTCCAATTGGAAAATGTATTCATTGTCATCAGATTAAACCAGTTAAATTAGGAGAATGTCTCCAATGCTATCAACAAAAGAAAACTTGCTTAGCACCTTCAGGACAAATGAACAATAATGAAAAAGCTAAAAATATTGGAGAATGTATCCATTGTTATCAGGAAAAATATATTAGATTAGGGGAATGTTACAAATGTCATCAAAAAAGAAGTAATAAATTTTATAGTAACAAAAAGGAATGTCCCGAATGTAAAAAAAGAATTACAGATATGAATAGGATGGTAAATGACAAAATTTGCACTAGATGTCATACAAAGTATCAAAGAAGATGTGATAATTTTAATAATCAAGTAACATGTAAAACATGTAATGAACAAAACCAAAAAAGAGATATGTATAATGAAAATGGACAATGGTTCTGTTCATTAGATTGCATGTATGCAAAAAAGATATTAGATGAAATTGGAGACATGAAAAATATTAACAAGGAAAGAATTAACATTCTAGTGAATAGATTTACAAGTACTAATAAAAATGCAGGCTCAACATACAATCTTACTTCAAAAATGATTATGGAAAAAATAGAAATAAATATGAAACAAAACAAATCAAATGTAAAGAATGTATTTGATGAAATAAAGAAGATACCTGATTATACAATAATGTACAATTTATAATAGCATATTATTGTAAAATTTAAATTATAGGATGAAGATTGCTATAATTATATTATATACATAGAATAATCTGTTGGCAAAAATTATAATTAGTATATTCTAAATATTTTAATAAAAAAGGTTATTCCATTAATATATACTGTATATACATATATATTGCACTTCAAAGGCATTAATATTATTACTGTATTATCAGTTTACTCCAGGATATTATAATTCTTTGTATTTTTTAACCCTTTTTAATAATCTTAATGTACTGTATAATGGTGTAGTTAGCCAAAAAATTCAGCCGAAGGCATGATAAATTTTTGGCTAACAACACCCAGCTGAAAAAAATTCATGTTGTTCTTGAACATTTTATTGGTTCAACATCTAACTATTTTCAGCTGAATATTTTTGGCTAAATACACTTTTTTTAAATAATAGTGTAGTTAGCCAAAATATCCAAACAGCAATCATTGTTCATGTATAATTCACTTTATTATGGTCAATAGCACCCTCTTCCAATATATAAAACATTTGTAAAAGTTTAAAATCAATCTAAACTTGTTTAATTGGCTAAATTAATAATTTTAAATCCAATAATTCTTGCCAAAATTTCTTAATTGGTTAAAGTTGAAAATTTCAGGTAAAATGTAACATCATATTTATACAAAATAGTCTCCAAACTAAATATGGAATATATAACTTCTTGTCAGTCTCTAAGTGTTTATTGAAATATTTTTTCAAATGCTTTTTGTCTTTTGAGTTGGATCTTAGCTAATTAGTATATTAAAAATATAAAATAATGCAAAAAACTTGAAATTTTTGTCAAAGATAGTGAACAATACAAGATATTAAATTATAACAATAAAATATTTTTACCATTGTACAATAAAAAAAAAAAATAAGTGACACCAATAAAATAGTAGAATGTACACTTAGAGAGGGTGTGCATTTATAGAGAGTAAAATATTAAGAGCTCTATCTTATAAGTTGGGACCAGGTCCACCATGCACTTAAAGAAAATTTATATAGTGCATGCACTTATATAAGGTGCACTTATGGAGGTGTCACTGTATATATATTTTCAAATAATTTCCCTTTTTATTTTATTTGTATACTAAAATTTTAATTACTCTTATAGTTTTAATGGTTAAATAAACTATTCATTAATTTAAAGAACAATTAAATATTAAAAAAATTTCTTTTTTACAATTAAAATCTAATATTAAAATATAATTTGACAGAAATAAATAAGTTAAAAATAACAAATATTTTGTTTTCTATATTAGATAAAATTTTGTCATTATTTCATATTGACTGCTATTTAGATATTTTGGCTAACTACACTATTATTTATAAAATGTGTATTTAGCCAAAAATATTCAGCCAAAAATAGTAAATGTTAAACCAATAAGATATTCAAAATCAACATGAATAGTTTTCAGCTGGGTGTTGTTAGCCAAAAATTTACTGCACCTTTGGCTGAATTTTTCAGCTAACTACATCATTATATGATTTCTGGTGGTTTGTTATAGTTTGTTGTATGTAAAAAATAATTATTTATATAATTATATTAAACTATTTATTTTTTTTTTGTTACCTGCAGCACATTTCAAAGCATTACTGAATAAAAACAGAGAGTACAAATAAATATACTATTGACTATCCTTTCTTAGAAAGGATCAGGATCCCTCCTCCTGGTCTATAGGACCTGGTCACATTACCAACAGTCAAATTACCAACAATGAAATTACTGACACCTAAATTACTGACAATCAAATGACTGACACAAATGTGATTGATGCAGCAAAATTATATTAAACAAACTTCACATCTTTACACATTTATTAAATTATTCTGTTTAATATTTATAAATTAAACTGTTAATGCTTTATAATTATAAATTGAAGTTTATTTTTATTCAATATAAATTTGTAACCATGCATAATACAAGTAAAAAAAGTAGTTTTGAGTTAAACTACAATGAAAGATTATGAGCAATGCCTTGCAAAAAATCTAACACTGGCCTATTATCACGATCATCATATACCCTTTGGATTCAAGATTCACGTTCATGATCTATTTTTTTAGGTAAATTTCATGGTGATCCTTGTAAAATTGATTCCATTTCTAATTGAACCCTATTTTGCTATTTCTGAATTCCTTTTATTATTTTAAATACTCCTACATGCGCATGACTATTAATATTTTCCATCTTCTATGCCAGGTCTCAACATTATTTTGAGTTTGAGGAAAAGAATATTCAATATTATCAATAATAGACCACAGTGAAGGTGGAAATAAAGGTTCAGATCAAATAACATTTCCACTCCTTGTTGTATGCCTTACCCTTCCACGGATATAATAGATTTCAAACCACTCCATAATTCTATTAGCTTTCTCTGGCATAATATTTCTTAACTCATCAAAAACTGTAGGAATTTCATTGTAAGGTAAAAATGCGAGTGCAGGGATATGGTGAATTAACAGGCTAAAGTTTTCATCAGTTTCATATAGAACAGTTAGACTGAATTCCTGTACTTTACAATAAATATTTTGAGATAAATGGAAATGACATCCTTTGTTTTGAACACCTGGAAATTCTGTACGAATAGCTTTGATTGCTGCAATTTCAAAATCTGTTAAAATGAATTGTAGATGTAGATCAATGTCATGTTCATTACCAAAATCAATTAAATCTTGAAATAATGCTTGATAGCATTCTTCTGACTTGCTTGATATTAATACATAAACGAGAGGCATAATCCATGAGTTTTCATTTCTTCCAACAAATCCATGGATAATATATAATTGTTTGAATATAGTTGGAACTGTTTTGAATGTTCCATCCATAATCCAAAGGGTGGATTGTTCTAGTTGATTGATATTAGCAATAGTTGTGAAGATCAATATTCTGTTATCATTTATAGTTGAATCCTTAATTAAAAAATTAGAGCCATCCAAGGTTTTTTTCATATGTTCAAGGAATAATTAGATTTTCCAAAGACTGTAGCTCTGCAGGGGAATCATCACTATGTTAAATTCTTTTGATAGATTGTCTAAGTGCATCTCTTAAAGGAAGATATGGGAAAATTTCTTGTGAACTATTAGTAACTATATTTTGAATAATCTGAACAGGCTGATCATTAGTTTGCTGAACTTGATCTTTCAACACTTTGATAGTTTTTACAACATTTACATGACTAGCTTCAGCTGCATGATTATGTTCAGAAAATTTTTGAAGATGATGTTGACCTTCAATTAACAATGTAGTTGCTTATCATGGACATTGTAATGATTTATATTTTTCACAGCACCAATAATATGTAAATTTTCAGTTTTTGTCTTTGACCATAAGATAGCCATTAACATTAATTTTATCTTTATTATGAGCAGAAGAAACAACTTCACAAATATTGCTATTCATTTTAAAAAAATACAAAGCAATAGTAAGAAGTAAGAAAGGAGAAAATTTTTTTAGATAATTATATTATTTGATCAATGTAAGCACTATACTTTTTTTCCTTTTATGTGTACATTAAATTGTGGCTTTTATTAGAAAAATTTATTGTACATAAATATTGAATTATTTATGTTATATTTATATCATTGATTATTTTCTTAAAAAAAAAATGTCAGTAATTTTATTGACAGTAATTTGTTCCTGTCAGTAATTTGAATGTCAATTATTTGACTGTAGGTAATGTGACTGTTGGTTATTTGACTGTCAATAATTTGACCCAGACCCCTGGTCTATGGCTATAAGCACCCAAAAAGACTTAAAGAAACTTATTTATTTTAATTATTTGATTTAATATATTATATTTTTGCATTTAATGTGGCATTTTTAAAAAGGTCTATAAGGCATTTATTTTCACTAGAACTAATAGTCTTGGCTTGTCCAGAGTAAGAGGAGTAAGTTTATAAGAATATTAATTTATTATTTCAATTTTCAAAGTTAGATTGTTAACTGGCAGTCAAATGATGTTGTCCATTTTGTTTTAATATTCTTAATCACTATCTCTGTAAAACTATAGATTTTATTGTTTACTTCAGTTGATGTTGCAACATTTTCCAATTGGAATTTTGTGCTTATCAGCAGAAATAAAATAAACATAATCTTGAAAAGAATAGCAAATCATGCAAATATTAAATAATAGCTTTTCCAGAGCATTGATTTCTTGTTCAAATTCTTCATTAATTATCAATATTTTCTAGTTTGTTTTTTAGGTCTTGTAATTCTTTAGTAACTTTATCTAATTGCAGTTTTAACTTTATTTTAAGCATTTAATATTTTATTACTTTCTTGCAATTAATGAAATTTAAGACATGGGAAGTAATTTTTATTTTTGATCTTTTTTCTTTTCTTATATCTAAAGTAGCTGTTTCAGGTAAATTTACATTATCTTCAGGTTTCTTATTATTATAGCTACTATTATAAACTGTATAAACATTATATTGTCATTTTTACCAACTTTATAATATTATTTTTTTGTATTTTTTAATTAATGTAAAAGTTTGCTTCATTTTTTAAAATTTTTGCAGTATTTCTATTTAATTACTTAATAATTTGATAAGTAAGCCTAAAGTACTAATTTTAAATTATTTGGTTATTGAACCATATAACTACTAGTATATTGTAGATCTAAACTTTACTGGATTGATAATTATATATTAGGCATATTCTCTTATTGTAAGTCTTTTAAGCTTTAAATGATGGTAAAGAAGAGGAGTCTGAGGAAAAAAAATTTAGTGAACATAAGATGCCTTAAAAGCTACATTATTATCAAATTTTGAATGTAAAGTTAATTGATTCTTAATATTTTTTTTTGATCTTGAAAAATGTGAAATTGTCAGGGTAAGGTGAAATTAATAAATAACAACCATTTTTACATTAAATTAATTGTTTTCAAATTCTGCTTTTGGGAATCTTTAATGTTTGACAAAATACAGTATTGCTTATTTTTATACTGGAATTTTTTGTCCAGAAAATTGGACCTCTAAATTGTGAAATAATAGCTTCTAACCAAGTTTCAGATGTATCTATATAAATTATAGCTATTGCATCTATTTTTTGTTAATAAAAACAGTTAATGTTTATATAATTTTCAGTCATATATGATTCAAATTTATGTTAACATTAAAAAAATATGCCAACAGGCGAACTAGAATGAATTTTTAAAATATACCATCAAGACGGCCAGAATGATTTTTATTAAAAAATATTCCACCAGGATGGCCTGCTAGAATATATGATAAGAACCTGTTCAACATTCTTCAGGAGAATTTTTATTATTAGTTCTCCTATTTTAATGTTTTTGTTAGTGACCCTCACCAGCCTTGCAGTTACTAGAATTATTCTTCTTTTTCTTGTTATTGTTATTGAGTTGTAAAGTAATAAAAAATGTGATGCTATTCAATAAACAAGTATATTTTCTAATTGCTAATATACTTTGTAATGTATGCATAAAAGATATTCACATCTTCTTCATTGATTATCCAACTTTGAGATATAATCTACTTTGTTATATTTTGTTCTCATTACTCATTTATTCACTTTTATGCTTATCATCATATGAAAAAACAGTAACATCTTTTTAGAATAGTTAGTCTTTGAAAAACCGATAGTTTTTATTTCTTATTATCTAAAACTAGTTAAAATTTATTTATAACATCTATTTTAGGTTACCCTTTCAACAAGAGTAAATGTTTGTGTAAAGGTGTATCAGCTATCAAAAATAAAGGAATTACTATTATTTATTTTATGAAACTTTAAAAAAAATCAATTCACACATATTAAATTATAATTCAGTTGCTAAAGAATCTAGCACATCAAATAAATCTATAGTAAAATTAACAGGTGCAATTTTATTCTTTTTATTTTTTGACAATAATAAGATTGGTTATATATTATGACCAAAAACTGCACATTATTACAAAGAAATTATTATTCTGGTTCTTTGTTTTAAGCCATATTTTCTTTAGTTTAGAGGTCAATTCAGATTCTTGGAATTCAGAATTTGATCATGGATGGGTTGTATTAAAAATAGGCTGATAAAGCTAATGATACTGAATCAACAAAAGTAAGTGTAATTATATCACAAGCATAATTATATCACAATAGTACTAGTTAATACCATTGTTATCTTCATTTGGTCTTTGTTTTCTAATTTTTTCTTGGAATTCCTTTATACAAAATTTTCCACTAAACTATGTTAATTAGATTATTTGTTTTAACAAGTTTAAGCCAATATTCATAATTGGCTGTATTCATTGATCTTATTTAAAGTGAAAGTAGTATCTTCATTAAAATTAAATCTTGCTCACAAAATGAAGATTCAGAAGCCCTATAAAAAAAGTAGATACGTTTTTTATACTGAAAGATACGTTATGTGTACTGAGATATACGTCTAGATACGTCTAGATACGTTTTGAGATACGGAAAAATGCACAATTCCG
>QZLH01000089.1:146161-166118 GCA_003833135.1 Oehlia diaphana | reverse complement strand
CCCTATAAAAAAAGTAGATACGTTTTTTATACTGAAAGATACGTTATGTGTACTGAGATATACGTCTAGATACGTCTAGATACGTTTTGAGATACGGAAAAATGCACAATTCCGTATCTTGCAAGACACGTTTTGTATACGGAGACACTGAAAAAACGTATCATGCGAGATACGGAATTGTGCATTTTTCCGTATCTCAAAACGTATCTAGACGTATCTAGACGTATCTCTCAGTATACAAAACGTATCTTTCAGTATAAAAAACGTATCTACTTTTTTTATAGGGAAGCTGATAAGTCATTTACTACTTATCAAGGGATTTGGGTGTTTGGTAAGATCTATTTCTATTTTTTAAGTAGCAAAGCTGTAATTCAAGAATTTGTATTGTCTTTCTCTTTTTCTGGTAGCTATTGCATGTACTCTTTCTTTTAAACATTATAAATAGCAATTAAAAATAATAATAATAGTTCAATTAATAAAAGTGATACAACAAAATATATTAGAATTAAAAAGTGAAAGCAGTAATATAAATGTTTCATAGCCAAATATAACATATTCATCAATGGAATTGAAAGCTTTTGAAATGCCTTGGGATAATTTCTATAACTCCTTATCACAAAATTTGACATCCCAGATAATAAATTCAAGAAAATGAATAGGAACTTTCAGTAGAGGATTCAGGTAATATGAAAGAGATAGATTAAATTATAAATATGGGATTTTACTGTAACACTTAAAATCCCTGGAAATAATTATTTAGAAATAAATTCACTAATTTTCTGTAATGATGGCCACTTTACCTTTGTAATTACTTTTGGGCATTTTATAAACTTCTTCTGCATTAGACGTTATTTTGATTGAGTATTTATTTAAAATACAGATGAGTATTCCTTAATCCACCAATCTTTCAAGTATCCTGAGTTTACTTCCTTTACTTCATTAGATATACTTGCTAAGGGTTTGGAGTAGTAAACTTCTCCAACATTGGTTTTTTTGTATTTTAATTATTTTAATTAAACATGTTAGAATATTATTCATAATGCCTAATGTGCCTGATGTCTCGTGTGTGATACAATTTTTACATATCATAATTAAAAAATTATATATGTCTTATTATATAATTATTTCCATACTAATAAAACTGAGCATTAAGCTATAGCTATTTTAGTATTTGATTTCAAAGGGAATGTAGTCTACTGAATATCCAACTGCAGTTTTTCCACAAGATTTTTTTATCATTGAGAATACTTCTTTACCCAATTAATGATAGAATCTCTTTTGCTATTTTATTTCATTAAGCTTCTTAAAATTTGTTACAATGCTCACAGGATGATATTGGCCTTATTAGTATAGCTTTATCATTATCAAAAAGTCTTCCTCCATGAACATTTTAAAACTTAAATGTGCCAAATCTTTTTGTATCTTTAAATACACCACCAGTACCTGTCTTAAAACTTACTCTTTATTAAAAAATCAGATTATTCTAATGTATTAGCAGTATCAAGTTTATTAAATTATTTGTAATCTAGCTGACAATATTCCAAAGGAAATTACTTAATGGATTTGTCTATGCGTCTATTGCTTTATTAATAAAAATACTGTAAATAAATAAATTTTATTTAAATAAATTTAATTTTTAAGAATTATAATTTTAAATTCTTACCTAATGCATACATTTGTGGCCAATAGTATCAAATCTTTATTCTTCTATAAGTTTCTTCAAATGAATATGTCCAGTAAGTGAATCCAAATAGGAATAATATAAAACATATTTTATTTATCATTCAAATATCTATTTATCTTATATAATTTTGATTATTAATAGAATGTTTGCAAATATTTTCTAATTGAGTTTAAATAATAATGATGGTTACTTCAATTACTACATAATAAGATGAATTATGGAATTATAAATAACTTGCTTAATAAAAACTGCTTTTATATTATTAAGCAGTAAACAGTAGTATAAATATTAAAAACTTAAATATTAAAAACTTGAATATTATTAAAATTTTCTATTTAACGAAAAAAAAATGTAAATTTCATTAAAGATTATGTGTAAAATGATATTTGTAATTGAAAAATATAAGATTTTTGTAGCAGCTTAATCTCAAATTCTTAGATTATTACCATTAGTTATTTATGATAAAATGGACTAATATTATTAGATCTTTTTATGGTATGGTAAGCCTCTGTTATAAAAAGGTTATATCATAATCTATTTATGTGGCATACATGCTTATAGCTCTTTTTGTAAAATGAAATTGTTGTTTAACTTCATTGTTCTAATTGAGAAAAAAGAGAAAAAATGCTTAAACTGCATCCTAATTAATAGCTAAACTGATAAATGTGGGATTTTATCAGTGATAGTAATACATAGGAGGTTCCCTTATATGCAGTTCTTTCACAATTATTGGATAACTAATATAATATTAAAGAAAGAGTTTAAGTCCTATTTTAGTTTAATATATATCTTTATGGATCTTTATGGATGTTTTTCCAATATTTATATAAAAACTTGTGCTTGGGATGTAATGCTAAATATTTTATTGCAGACAAGTAAACTGTAATAATTAAATCAGAAAAAGATAAGACATTTGTAATATAATAACTTGTTTGTTGCCATCTATTTTTTGATTCCAGAAAATATTAACCTATTTCATTTAACGCAATTTGGTAATGTTTTAAATTTTCTATACTATCTAGAGTATGGATTAAATTAGGAATATCTTCTCATTCCTTAATTTTTCTTTTGGTTTTTTTTAGGTAAATCATCAATAATAATGGTGATAATCTTTTTTTTTGGTTAAGTAATCGCACTATATATTTAGAAACAAATCTTGTGAGTCAATTGTTGAGTTGTGACTTTTTAGATCTTTGTAGTATTCAGAAATGGTGATAAATTGCATTTGTTATTGATACTGAATTTCAAGGTTAATGAAGCAATTTAGTTACTATTTTGCATCCAATTCAAAGAGATGAATACATTATCAATGAAGATAATGAAGAACAAAATTATTGATAAGAATTGAAAGTTGCCTGTTTGATTAAGCTGCCTCTTTTCACAGTATTAATGACAATTAGGAATCGATTTTATAATTGTTTTTGTTTAAAAAAAATCAAGAGTCTTTACTATATTTAAATAATTTAGGAAATTAGTTATATTTATAATTATATAATAGATATTAGGAAGATCATCTCTTAAGGTGCACAATACGTTGAAAAAAATCTGAGTTGATTTTTTCTATATTCTCTGACATGGAAGGCTAAATAAGAGGAAGTGTTGTTTCTCAGTACCTTTATCGAACTTTGGAACATTAGCTTGATCATAATCATCTTTGATTTTGATTGTTTATTCATACTAATTGCAGTCTGGTCCCATTATTAACTATAATTGAATAAGATAATATCTTTTTTTGTAAAAAATAAATAAATGAATGGAAATATTTCTTGATATATAAACTCTTGTTAATAATTTACTTGAAAATTAAAATTGATTTTAGGATTAATATTATTACATCAGGATTAATAATGATAAATAATGTCTGCACTATCACTTATAGAAATAATGATTGATAACATGTTTAGTGCTGAATAAAGTATTAATGTCTGTTCAAATCTTCTTTGTTCCATCCAACCTTTAACTTATCCTTATACTTTTGTGTGCATGATCTAAGTGAAAGTAATCTTTTTTATGACTGAATTTCCTTCTACACTGTTTGATGTGGGCATCAAATGTTGTAAAATCTTGTTCTATAATCAATTTTAAATTTTGCCATGTTTTTAGTACAAAAAAATTTATATAAAAAATCATGATTGATTACTTTCCAATGTGATTCCATGAACATGTTTGTTTTTAATATAGAAATCTTATCCATTAATTTTCGTACTTTCACATTATTATAGCAATAATTTTAATTAAAAATACCAAATGTTTACATTAAATTACATCCACTCCTTTAAAATTTGTTAAATAATATTAATATATTACAATAAATCTTGTTCATATTTATAATTTAATATATTATTCACATTATGCTGCTGAAATTCAAATCTTCTAAAAAATAATAATGCAAAGAACCCAATGGGTTATTCTTAAAGTCTTCTTGGTCTTATACAAATTCTTATATATGACAATGTTCTATACATTTCAGCATCATAAATACTTGACACTCGAATGCTTGGAACTTTTGTACACTCGTGTTCTGAGTCCATCTGACATTGCTTACACATTTATGAGACTCGTACCCGTGAGTCCAGCACTTTAAGCACTATTCGGGAATGATATTTGGGTAGTTCTTAAAGCTGTATCAATAATAGAAAATTTTTAGCTTCATTATTATACTTTATAATTTTGGAAAAATTCTTTTGGTTGCAGAAGATAATTCCATTTGATGATCAGAGTTATCAGAGTTCTTTTAGTAAAAGATCAGTCTTGCCAATATGGTAACCTGATATTCTCATATTTCTCAATAATTCTCCAGAATATATTCATAGAAATAGTTATAATAAATAAATAATTTTTATCTTGATTTTTGCACTTTGCTAAAAATAATTTTGAATAAATATAAATAATAAATTTCTTTTATATGAAATCTGAAGTTTTGACACAATACTTTTTCCATTATCTTTAATAAGTAATATGCCTTCCAAGTACTAGTGGAAGAATTTATTGCATTATTAATAATATTAAATTATTCATATTTCATTATATAATATAAAGAATGTTTTCAAAATTTCAAAATGATATAGTTTAAAATGATCTAAATATCATAAGATTGAAGCATAATTAATGTTCTTAATTTGACATTTGGCCTATTTGTGATACATATATTATTTAATATTACTTTGTATGTATTAATAACTATTTTTTTTAAACTATAGAGTAAAAATAAAATTTTTAATGGCCGTAATTTATATATTTATATATACTGTATATGAGTAAAAACTAAAATTTATGAATATATAAAAATTGATGAGATTAAAAAATAATTATGGGAAAATAAAAAAAAAAAATGATTAAGGGGAATTGAAAAAAAAAATTCAAAGTAGTTAGAGAGAAATGTTTATATTATTTATAATCAGGAGGCTTTTTATTTACCAATACCAATTAGGCTTTTTATTTATCAATTGTGGCTTATTATCATATTAATTATTTACCGACTATGTTATAAACTCCATATACTGTATAGTACGTTTAAAATATATTGTGCTCCTCAAGTTTACGTATATGGTATATCCTTTTATAACCTTATATAACCTTATATAATCTTATATAATACTGACATCTTACAAGTATTATTGGAAACCCTAATCTCTCACAAATTATTATTGGATACTATTGGGATAATGCTAAAATAAAAAGAGTTAACATTTACAATTCAGATAAAAATTTTACTTTGAATACCAAAATTATGAAAGTACAAGAAATTTTATTTTCTTCTGGTCACATTATTGGTCTGACAGATTTTTAAATAATAATTCTTGTTTACATATCTTGAAAGAATTTTCGTTTGTTATTAAATAATAATAACAAAAAATCTCTAACGTATAATAATCGAGTGGCTTTATGATTTTATTTAATGCTAAGCATCAAGTATGAAATTTGAGATGATAAATTAATAAAACACACACATGTGAAAATGTGAACTTTCGTATACAGCCTCAAGCGCAATCAAATAGCCACATGCGTTAAAAAATTATGTAACAGCCACTTTCTATATTTATACTGCGTTTGCAGAAGGGTACATTTAGGCAGGGTATAAAAAAAACCTTACAAATACAATTTGCTCCGACATTAAATCAATTTTGATATTCAACAGAAGAAATAAATTCAGGGTTTATTGATATTGTGGCTAAATTTGGCCAGAATTAATGATAAATCTGCAGATCATTTAAAGAATTTACGTCATGTGAAGAAGTGATGCAATGTTATGAAATAAGGATCTGTGCTATACATACTGAAAATTAAAAACCTGGTGTGAAATAAGCATTCCGATTCTATGGAAATATTTGAGAGAAGCTATTACTATTAAAGTAATCATTTTGTATTTATCAGATGTATTAAAAAATAAATTAAAGAATCAAGTCGTTGAGAATTGTGAAAAATTCTTATTAAGACCTTTATTTAATTTTTGTAAATATTTTAATTACATATCTACATGTTTTATCAATTAAAATACAAGAATAAGATACCTTTATCAGTTTAATAATACATCCCAAATATAATACTTGTACCAATAATTCGAATTAGGAAGATAAAAATAGGTTAAATTAATCAAAATAACTAATTAATGTTTGTTTTTAATCACATATTTAATTAATGACGAATCATTTTGTAAAATTCATTAAAATTCATTGATTAATTAAATATGCAAACAATATCACTATTAGTTAGAATTGTATGGGAAATTTTTTATATAATTACATAATTGATGTTTATTCAAATCATTTTTGTTTAATCTAGTGCATATGTTTGTAACTAAAATAATAATATAAATAAATAAAATGATAGAGTATATTGTTTTCTTAAAAAAGAATTCCTTTTAATAATCATAAATTGGACTTTCAAAATATGATAATTATTTCAATTGGTTCATCATTCGATGAGGGGCTACTGCATTTAGCACATTTTTTTATTCTTATTCATATTCATTTTTATGTTATATTTTGGCTATAAATTAAAATTATATAATTAATTAGTAGTATTAAAAACAACAAATTGAATAAAAATGGTTTAGTAAAAATGTAGGAAAAAAAAATATTAAAGAAAAATCTATATGTTATATGTAAATAGAATTATTAGGAATATTATAAAGTAATTATTAAAAAAATATTAAATATTATTAAATGATTTGTATAACAAATACTTATTTAGAAAGATGAGAATTGGGGATTATACATGAAAATTTTATGAAATAGTTTAAAGTTACAGTTACATATAATTAATATACGATTTAATACATTTCAATTTCTTTTTCACTAATAGTAATATTTAATATATGATTTTATTCTATTTTAGATTTTAGCAAACTTACAAAGTATACAACAATACTAGTCCTATAAGGAATATTGAATAAAAATAGTTGTTTGACCAAATAGAATAATTAGATAGTTTTCTATAACTGTATTAAAATTGATCAAAGATCGATATTACCCATTTTAGTTTGTTTGTAAATGTTATTGAAAATTTTGCAATTTATTATTCGTTCCACAAAATTTTGTTTATTTGATAAAAATTCTTAATATTTAAACTCTAAAACAAGTAATACGCTTACCATAAAGGAATAATAATAAATAAAGTTCACGAATAAGTAAAAAGTATACGAAATATATTTATGTAAGCACATAAATTATCGTTTTTAGCAAAATTAAAGTGTATACATCAAAGTTAAATTCAACATAAATCATAAATGTAAATCTACAGAAATTATATTCTAGTTTACTAATTTTTAGTAATAATTTGAAATACTTCATAATCCTCTATTGAAAATTTATCTTCATCTCTAATCTTTTTCTCATAATACTGCTTTTTAGAGTATAAATGATCATAATCATTATATATATGTGACCCCCATGTCATAAGATCGCCACCAAAAAATATTCCATGATTAGGGACACGATTATTTATAGCGTGATCTATATCTTTTACATTACTTAAGATTGCGTTTTTTAAATTACACTTACTCTTAAAGGAAAAAATAAAACTATGCATAGTTTGATGATACCTTCCAGAAGGTTTCCATGTTAAAGGATTATATCCACCAAGAATTTCATCTGTTCCTTTTACTTTAATAAATGTAACTGTATTAGATTTATCATCACACAATTCATGAAATTTTGTAGGAGTAAATCCATCTCTGCTTCCTCTTAATATCAATTTAAATTTGTATGGTAAATATAATTCTCTCAAATATGAAAATTTACTATTCAAATCTACTTTATCAACCCATCTTAAAATAATCGAAATTATATTTAAATTAACAATTTTTGTATCAATAATTTCATCAACTTTTATATTTCTGGGAAGCAAAATATTATCACTTGGTTCACTGTCAGGGTTCATATAAGAACTTAACAAACTTTCAAAAAGTTGTTGATCAAGTAATTTTTTATAAGGATGATATATTTTACATAAGAAATCTTTAGGTGATAAACTATAAAATCTAATCAAAGGTATACAATGCTGTAAAGTATTTTTTATTGTTTTAATATCATCATCTGTCAAAGTATCAAGAGATTTTGAAACAATGGTTGGATTTTGTGCAAGTCCCCATTTTAATACACGTTCCCAAACTTCAATTTCTTTCATTTGTAAATCATCTCTTTTAATAAGTGAAATTAAAGATTTTTTTGGAAGTGAAGTAAAATCAAGTGAACCAAATACTTGCTCTGGAGAATTTGCCATAATATCCGTACAACATTGTTGAAGTTCTAATAAATTATTAGATTGAAAACTTGTTCTATGTGTAAGTTCAAAATGTTGTTTAATCCACACGGATTTATTTTCAATTAAATATTTTTGTAAATAATCAACTAATTCTTGAAGTTGAAGTTGATCAGCAGTAGCCAATAATTTCAAATTTTCTGAAACGTTTTGCACATTCAAAGAAAGAATACCACCATAAATATACCTACAATATACAATAATAAAAAAAAAAAAAAAAAGTTAAATGAATGGAAATCAAAAAAATTATGATACATTAAATTAAATTTAATTAATTAATTCTTACGTTAAAATTATTTGAAAAATTTCTGGTGATATTTTTGGTAATCTAATATGAGTTAAGATATTATCATTATTTTTTTTATTTGTTGCTATAGTTCTTCTTAGATATGGAGAACGATAACATAATATATTCGTATGTGCACGAAATATTTTTACGTTAGGATCTTCTCCAACTTCAATTGTAACATCATAATATTCATCATCTTTTAATAATTCAATAAGATTTTGACTTAATTTCGAAAAAAATTGAGTAGTCATTTTTTTTTTTTTTTTATGTCGTAAATTAACAATTTGAATGAAATTTATAAGTTTATGTAGTGTAACCGTTAAGTGTTAACTGCTAACTAAAAATAAAT
The DNA here is from genome assembly GCA_003833135.1 of Oehlia diaphana. Lineage (NCBI taxonomy): Eukaryota > Fungi > Glomeromycota > Glomeromycetes > Glomerales > Glomeraceae > Oehlia > Oehlia diaphana. Next base: position 157,034 of record QZLH01000089.1, on the reverse strand, counting down.
AAATCTTCTGTACGACAAAAATTTCAGCCAAATGATTTTCATTATTTTCATTTTTATTATTTTATGCGTCCCGCATCCACACAAAATAAATTCCTCTAAGGTATAGTTACGGTAACGCGGAACTTTGACAAATAATGTGACACGCAAAATAAATATCGTTTTTATGAAATTTCTTTTAATACATTATTAAATGCAGTTTTTTAAATTTAGATGGACCAAAAAATTCGGGTTAGAATGAAAAATATTTTATGCATTGTATTAAATAAAATATATTATTAAATTTATGCGAACCTTTAAAGATCTACACGACTACATACACCAACGGATATCCAACGGATGTGATTACTAGTTATTGGAAAAAATGGACAAAAATTTATTTTGATTTCCCAGTAAATAGTTTTTGTATAAAATTTATACCAAACGGGCTCATTGGCTCGAAATTAGCTCAAATTTATGTAATAAATAATCCAAATTTAAGTCAATCCATTAAATACTTAACTAAAGGAGGATGTTCTGAAATTTATACAGCACTTTGGATTGATGGATATTATGAAGAATGGGATTCGAAAGAAAAACAATTAAAAAGAAATGGACTTATAAAAATAGTGCTCAAAACATTAGAAAATGTTGTAAGCGCCAATAAAAGTTGGTTTGATGAGGTATATACAGTAAATAAAAGTATTATAAATTTTTTTTTTTAAAAATTTAATTGCAATTTATTTTAATTTTAATTTTGTAGGGTATATCTCATTTACAAATAAGTAGCCAATCACCTCTTGTAGTGCGATGTTTTGGTTTAACACAAAATCCATTTAATGGAAAATATATGATTGTAATGAATTATATGAATATAAATCTAAGAGAATATTTGCAACAAAATCACAATAAACTTACATGGAAAGAAGGAATTCAAATTATTTATAATGTTATTAATGCAGTTTGTTTTTTTCACAAAGAGAATGTAATTCACAGAGATTTACATTCTGGAAATGTATTATTTAGTCAAATTAATCAAAGATTTTATGTCAGTGATCTTGGATTTTGTGGACCAGCTAATATACCATTAGATAGTATATATGGTAATCTTTCATATATAGCACCTGAAGTCATTGTTAATAAGAAATATTCTTTTGCATCTGATATTTATAGTATTGGCATGCTTATGTGGGAAATCTCATCTGGACAACCACCTTTTATAAAAAAACATGATTATGATCTTGCAATAAAAATAATAAATGGTATGAGACCAAAAATAATACCAGGCACTCCTTTGAAATATAAAGAATTAATGGAACAATGTTGGGATGCTAATCCTATGAAAAGACCTGATATTTACACTCTTTTATTAATATTACAAGATCTTCTTAGATTATACACTCTAAATGAAAATGAACAAAGAATAATTAGTAAAATCATGAATATTAATAACTTTCAATTAAATAAAAGATTTAATATAAATTCTAGCTCTACTAATAATTCCTTTTTTGGAAGTTTTAGTGTAAGTTCTAGTATTAATTGGAATATTAGTAGTAGAGTTTATAATTTTGAAAATTTACCTGAACCAAGAAATGCAACAAAAGGTAAGAATTTTTATTGTATAGTTTAGTTTAATTTATATAATTTAATATTTTTATTTATTTAATAGAAGAACAAGATGGTAATTATTAAAATATGTTTAACCTATTAATATTGTTACTTTTTTACTATATTAACTTTATTTTTATAGCTTATCATAGTATACAATTTGATTTTGATTTACAAGATGGTATGATTATTGGTAAGATTAGCAATTAATATATTATATTTTGATCTATAATTCTAATTCATTCCATTTATTTTTAAAAAAACAGAAGAAAAATCTAATAAAAGAAGTTATTTTAATGGTAATAATCGTTTTTAATAATAATTAATTACAATGATATAAATCAAATAATCAATTTTCTATTTATTACTAATATAAATAGATGATGAAAGAGATTTAGCTTTTAATTCTAATAAAAAAGTTAATTCAAATAATAATTAAGGTAATTATTACTAAAATTTTCATATTTTATTTTATCATTAATAACATCATTAATTTTAAATTTTAGAAATACAATATCATGAAATTGGATACCAATATATGCAAAGAAATTATGCTACGAGTAAGATGGATCTTAACTATTTATTAAATTAGGGTGATACCATTACTATTTTTGTCTGTAAATTTTCTATTATTTTATTTATTAGGATTATTTAAACACTAAGACTAGAGTAGCAATATTTGCAAAATTTTCTTAGTTTGTAATTTTAATAATTCATTTTATTTATTTATTACTAGTATAATACAATATATAGATTATAAAATATGAATAAATTTATAATTTAAACATTATCACAATATTTAATAAAAGTGGATATGGCGAATAATTTGTTAAAGTTCATCATATAAAATATAGTAATACTAGGGAACGGAGACCGTTGTTAAATCCGGAGCGAAAATTTAATTAAATTATTCACCGACTCACGTAATTACTTAATCAAACAACAGGACATTTGTGAAACCGATAGGTGTAGTATGATATGGTCCTTTGCTTAGTTCCGGATCAATGAATTATATTATAATTTTTGAATAGTGGATGACACCATAAGACATCCGATAAATGATCTTTAAATGTTAATAAAAAAAATATTGGGAAATTTAGAAAAAATAATTCAACGCTAATTAATAATTTTTAATAAAATTCTAATTAACTACGTTGTGATTATTAAAATCGGATTATTGTAATTATTGTATCAAAAATTATCAGCTTTTAAAAATATGGAATTTATGATTCCAATTCGGCTTTGGCCACATGATATTTTTAGCAAGAATTACGTGCATAACATAATGGAATTTTAAATACTTAATTAGTATGATTGGTTTAAATATAAAATCATATGATTTTAAGGTCATGTGATATATCATATAATGTCTTAATTGTCTTATGGTGTCACCCACCGTACCAAAAAAGCATGATAGTATGACGGAATTTTACTATTTCGCAAATTTCTTGACATATCATTGAATTTGAGAATATACTGCTGACATATAGCTAACTAATATTATTTAAATCTTAAATTACAAAAATTACCAAAGGCTGCAGCAGCGTCATACCTTACATACGAATTAAGGGTATTTACAAAGTCTTATATTAACAATAATACTATATTAATTTGGTTTATAGAAATATGCACTTGAATAAACAATAATATTTAGTACTAATATGATAATTAATTAATGGTTTCATTTATTGAACACACCTTACCGATTATCTTAAAAAATATTTTGGTTATTTAGAGCAACCGAATTCACACTCAATTTATCAGATTATTATCTCTGATGTAAAGTTTCTGTTAAAGTTCCACAGATAATGAGGAATTTGGAATTATAAATTTTAACTCTCTTTCTTACGTTGATAGCTTAATCGCGATTATTCTTCAAAATACTAACTGAATGTTACGTAATGCTTGAGCTTGTGACTCTTTAAAAAAGATACACTTAAGTTCGTACAGTACATATTGAGTGCTCTAAATATAATTTATTATTCTATATGAAGTAAATAATTATATATATGTACAGTACATAAATGGTAATTGTGTTAGTGAATCATAGTTTTTATGAAGAGTGATACAGTATTTACAACTTTATAATATTTTATATTTTAAAGAATTTCGGAAAATTACTATTGTGACAATTTTACGCGGTTACTTTTTTTTTAGATAACAATAATAAATTTAACGTTAAAACAGCAAATAATTAAATTCTTTTTAGCTTAGCTTATAATTTAAGTTAAACCTTAATAATATATTATTTCTATAGTAAAATATTTACCGAAATAAAGTATACATCCAGTACTCTCCAAGCATTAAAATTTTGTACAATTATTTTATAGTTGGAGCAACTGAAAATACAGAAAAATAAATATAAGATATACATTCGAAAGAGCAGGAATAATTGAAAGAATATAAAAAATTTATTATTAATTATTGTCTTGTTATTAAATTTAGCATCAGGTGTAACTGGCGTACGTCAGAACGATCCATAAATTACAAGTTACACATGATCTGCGCACATGATTCGGATATAAATTATAAACTCTTACGCCGTAAAGGTTTGTAAAGAAAAGTTGTGAATTTTTTAATGAAAAGGAATTATTTTGAAAGATGAATGGAAATTATCCATTAATTTTAACATATGAAGGTGAATTTGTGAATATATTTCACTCTTTAGATAATAAAGCTCCGAATATGTCAACAATCCGAACTTTTAGTTGTGATAATAATAATGAGACCAATTTAGTTTATTTACATTGAAGTATTAGATAAGATTTTTCGGAATTAGGTATTTATTATTAATAACTTTTCTTATTAAGTTTCAAGGTTAAGAATTTATTAGAGGAATCACGTAATAAGCCAAATTGTCATCTATGGTTAATAAGTATTTATCAATTTTAAAATGAATGATGATATTAGAGAACTAAAAAATCGCCAACCTACACCAAGAACTTTGGATAACACAATGTATAGGGAATAGTACTGTAATATGTTTAATACTATTTGTAATGTATAAGAATAAAGGCTATTTATAGAAAAATTAAGTTAACAATCATAATATTGACAAATAAAGTACGAAATTAAATAAAATGTAATACCTTAATTTTAAACATTTTATTTGCCAATGAAGAAATACGTTACAAATTATTTCACGACCGAAAATCGAAATATAATTATTAAAACAATTTAACCCAAAAAAATTTTTTAATTGAAAGACCAGGTTTAACTTATTTATTTCTATTCTGGGATAATGTAAATTTAGTTAATATAAAATTGTATATCTATACAGTACTTTCATAGGTAATAATAATATAATAACAAGTTACGGCTAATTAAAAAAATTAAAGCAATTATAAATGTATTAATTATAAAGTAGTTACAATAAATTCATGTATAGATAACAAAGTTAGTATTTTTTTTTTTTTTTTAACAATACACTTCTTTTTTTATAGTTTCTCTTATGTTGTCCTTGAAATTGTTATAGAAATGGATCAGATATTTGACATACTTGAAATGATTAATAATAGTGAAATTTACATATCAGCAGCAGCAAATTTGCTTATACAATGTTTCAAAGTATTTTATTAATTTAAAAACCATGGAATTGCAAGTTTTGCAAAAACAATTATGGATTGTCACGAGACATTTTGACATACAAAACCGATTTTAATGGAACATCACAAATCAATTTTAAAAAATTTTTCAATTAGATATATACTGTAACAGTAATGATAGGACAAAATATTTAAAATGGTCGGAATTTGTAAACCGACATTTAATGGATTCGCAAAAAAGTTTTTTTATTTACTCTCTTACTCTTTCACGTTGCAAATCTAATAGAAAAATATGTTTAAGCAATTTTTTCCAAATTTAAGTCAAAACTATATCGAGATTTTGAAAGATGATGAATATTATGATATTACTATTGAAGTTGGTAACAATGCAAATGTAAAATATTACGTGCACATATGATTATTCTGTTATTACCGTTCTTCATTTTTACGACGGACATTTGTCCAACAAAAAAAAATGATAATGGTGTCTTGAGTTATCGAATATCTTACCAGACACCTTTCAAATTATTTTAAAATAAGTTATATTATTAATTCTTATTAGTATTTTAAATATTTTATATTTATTATATTTTTTATTATTTAGATACATTTGTGTGGTTTCATTTCGTTAAATGAACAAGAACCTTCAGAAATCTTAAAAGTTTTGGTCGCTGCTGATCAACTACTACTTCAAAAACTAATTGATTATTTGCAAACATATTTAATTGAAAATAAATCTGAGTGGATGGAACAATATTTTGAACTTATTTACCAAGCAGCTTTTCAATCTAATTCTTTATTAGAACTTCAACAATATTGTACAAATTTCATCCTGAAAAAAATATTAAAAATCCACTTGATTTTACCTCGCTTTCAGAAAAATCGTTGGTTTCGCTTATTAAAAGAGATGATTTACAAATTAAAGAAATTGAAATATGTTTATATTAATATCGATTTGTAAGGATTCTATTTAATAAGATAAATCTTACAGCATTTATAATTATTTTGATTATTGTCTCTACGTAAATAGTAATCCAGAAATTACTTCATAAATACCAGCGGCTTTGATATAATGTTGGCCTCCACATGCTTTGTTTTTTTTGCATTCTCTGATGCATTATAAATTCATGTGTAATGCTACAGTATGACATAAATAATTATTCCAACTTAATTTATTATAATTTTTATCCAAATAAGTTCTCAAATTTCCATTTTCTGTATGATCATTGATTTATAACCATCCCCCATAAAGTTTAATAACATGCCTAATGCAAATTAACTATAAAACGTAATGTAGTCTATATACAGTATATCTGATATTATCATTCCATATATTTACTTTGCCAAACCCACCTTTCGAATATCATGAAATTTATAATAATAAAATTTAAAATATTTATGGTGAAATAAAATTTTCAACCATTTATTGTTTAAATTTTTCGACAATTATTTTCCATTGCACAGTATATTGAGATTAACTTGAATTACAATTTAAAAGAAAATGAATAACAAATTTATTCATATTTTTTTATAAAATTATGACGTAATATTTGCTGATTTATTAATATCATCTGAATTAAAATAATATTTGTTACTATTATTCCATTATCCATCAATCCAATTTACTCTGTAGGCTTTGCCAAACTTTATTATCAATAGATTATCCACGAAATTACATCACAATTATATCATAAAGGAATTTTAAATTATTTTTCCCTAGAATTTAGCACCTATACTAAAGTCATTAGTTTCACTAAACGAAAAAGAAATGAGAGAGCTTTCAATCTTCAAAGAGCATATTGATCCTGTCACCAATTCTGTCATCATTACCTACTATAGTGTCACTAGTAACGGCAACAAATCTTTGCATTTCAATGGAACAGACTTTCAGCGACGGTTCATACCCAAGTTTTCTAATGAATATTCGACTCGATATGAACAAAAATAAAAAAAAAATGTTTGATGCATATGCTACTCATAAAACATGCGTTTCTAAATTTAAAAATCAATCTAAAAATATTTTTATTGTTATATTTTTTTGTAAAACACTAACATGAGAAAGGGTCAGCCGGCTGATTAGTGATTTGCGCCCAAAATTTTTTCGCTGGCACTACTTCATGTTAGTATTTGTAAGATGTAAATATATAGGAGATATTGTACTGCGTATATAATACAAATAAATAACATGTATTAATTCTTTATAAACCCCTCAGTTTCCTCAGTTTCCTACTAACTTAACAAACAATAACCTTGCTTATACATGTGAGCATGTGAAAAGAACAATAATGATGTATTATGATTTAGTCTATACTCATAGACATGTGAGCATGCGAAAATTATAATGCATTATAAGACAAGTGAACATGCAAAAATTTAATCAAGATGTTAGAAAAAAAAAAACTTACTGATATTTTTTTTCCTTGTAAAATTAAAATGCTTTTTGAAATCCGTTGTTACCTTTTAGCTTTAATATTCACTATCACAAATGACTTCAACTAGTGGCTCTGTATGACAATAGATACGACAATAGTCAGAGATATTTCTACATAAAATAATTAAAAAGTTATTAGTTTAAAGAAATCTTTATATATTTGATTAATAAGAATTTATTACAATGTTCTTTTTTAAAACTATTGGGAAATTAATAATTAAATCAACAACAATACCTAGTCATAATTAAAAATAAAAATAATAAATATTATTTAACTTTTTTTGAACTGGAAATTTGGAATTGGAACTAATGTTAATAAGAAAAAGGCATTTGAATTTTATAAAAAGACTGTAAATATAAACAATGCATTTGTATGGGGTTAATGAAATATTCACTTAGAAAAAAATTAGACCACTTGTCATTACTTTCCCACTTCAAACATATTGATCTCTGCGTACATCATTCTTCCAAGTATGGACACCAAGAATATTGGAAAAAAAATTCACCATTATTACTTAAATTAATAAAACTTACTTTTCATTCTTTATAACATATTGCAAAATCCTAGTTACAGTTTTTTCTTTAAATATTTTCTGCATCTAAGAGAAAATGTGACCAAATTAGACAGACACACTCAAAAAGAAAATGTGGAATTAAAGTAAGAGTTAATTTGGGAACATACAGAATTCATTAGAGAAATGGCTCAAGTACATGCGGAGTTGCAGAAAGAGACATTTCTGAAGTTCAATTATAAGAAAATAATAGTTTTACTTCACCGGAAATTAACTAAAGAAATATCTTTTGCAGATGACGGAATTGATTATCGATCTTTGAATGGAGATATAGCAACGAAATTAAATGTATATTTTATGGATATTTATTATTAAATAAAATCCTTTTATAGTGTAATTAATTAAATTATCCTGCCTTACAAATCAAATTTTACAGATGCTTATCAACGGATTATGTCAAAAAAAAAAAAAAAAGCAGGATTATATTATCAAATTATTGTTCTCATTATTTAATACAATAACTTAAAAGTGGATTTATCTTTGTCAATTAACTTTTTTTTTTTCTGTTATATATTTTTATTGTTAAAACTTAAAAAAATTGTCACAACAGTAATTTTCTGAAATCTCAAGATTTGTTTAATATAGTAAATAAAAAAAAAAAAAAACTCCAAATTTTCTTGGGTTGGTAATATGTCAATTAATTTAGAATCATTAATAGTAAGATTCTACTCCTTGTCAATTTAGTTTTTTTTTTTGCCCTTAAAATTTTCAGAAAATTTAGACAATTTAGAAATAGAAGATAAATCCTAATAATGATTTTTATTATGATCAAATACTGATATTTATTTAAAAAAGTAAAAATTTTTGCGTAACGGATAATTAGTCACATGTGAATGAACCCGCTCAGCCAGAACGATCGTAAACAGACGGATACTTTGCAAATCGTCGAGAGAAAATAGGAGTATGCGGGTATAAAATTTACGCCAATGCTTCTTATTCCTAGAATGGTTACTAATTTTACGCAAAAATATTCTTACAGGATATAATTTTCACATTACATGATTTTTCATGTTTTCATTCCTCTCTTTAAACCATTTATTTTATTACATTCTTTTTATTTTACTTAGCTCTGGCGTCTGGACTTTAAAAACTTGTTATTTTTTGTTCTAATATTAATCTGTTAAGTATAGCTTATAATCCAGTCCAAATCTCATATAATCTAATATTTCTATAATTAGTTTAAGCCAGTACTTTTTAGGTATTAAAACGTTTTTATGACTGAAGCTTGTTGAAATATAAGTAACATAATTATGTTATATTTTCGGGAGAGAAATAGTTGGTTGTATCCGAATAAAAAACTTATTATTAATTATATTTTTATTTATTTTACTATTGGTATTTCAATTTCATGCCCGTTCTAAATTTTAAAAGTTCCCTTGTATTAACATCAAATTAACATTAATAATAATTTTTATTCTTTATGATAAAGAATGTTAAATTTAATATTGGAGCAAAATAAATTGTTGATTGGGAATATTAGTTAAATTTTATTTATCGGATTTGTTATTATTGACCAAAATCGCAGAGAAAAAGACTATTCATATTTTCTCTTTTATAAGAATAAAATCCAATATCTACCAAACTTCATTCATTCATTTGCGGAAAAAAAAAAATACAAATTAAAATTAAGTCAAGATTTTGAAAGCAAAATTATGTAGTCTACATATACTTACTTGAACCGTACTCTATCTTTTAATAATTTGAAATACTTCATATTCCTCTATTGAGAATTCTCCGTCATCTCTTATCTTTTTCTTAAAATGATTTTTTTTAGTGAGGATATGTTCAAAATTATTAGATTCATTCGCTGCCCATATTAAGAGATCACCAAAGGATGGTCCATAATTACGATATCTATTATCTATTGCGTAATCCGCATTTTCTACATTACTTAAAATTGCATCTTTATGAATATTTTTATCTTTATAAGAAAATATAAAACTATATTTGTTATGATAATAACATCCAACAGTATGCCAAACTGTGGGATTATATCCACCAAGAATTTCATCGGTTCCTTTTACTTTAAAAAATATAACGGTACCATCTTTGCCGTCACATAATTCATGAAACTTTTTAGGAGTAAATCCATCTTTGCTTCCTCTTAATAACAATTTAAATTCGTACGGAAAGTATAATTCTCTTAAATATGAAAATTTATTATTATAATCCACATTATTAATCCATCTTGAAATAGTTGAAATTATATTTAAATTAACAATCTTTGTATCAAGATTTAAATTTGTTTTTATATTTCTCGGAAGCAAAATATTATCATCACTTGGTTCACTGTCAGGATTCATATAAGAACCTAACAAATTTTCATAAAATTGTTGATCGAGAAGTTTTTTATATGGACGAACTTTAAATAAGAAATCTTTAGGTGATAAACTAAAAAATCTAATCAAAGGTATACAGTGTTGTAAAGTATTTTTCATTATTTTAAAATCATCATCTTTCCAAGTATCAGGATCTGAAACAATGGTTGGATTTTGTGCAAGACCCCATTTTAATACACGTTCCCAAACTTCAATTTCTTTCATTTGTAAATCATCTCTTTTAATAAGTGAAATTAAAGATTTTTCTGGAAGTAAAGTAAAATCAAGTGAACCAAATACTTGTTCTGGAGAATTTGCCATAATATCCGTACAACATTGTTGAAGTTCTAATAAATTATTAGATTGAAAACTTGTTCTATGTGTAAGTTCAAAATGTTGTTTAATCCACACGGATTTATTTTC